>VYZT01007356.1:0-41357 GCA_013400735.1 Pomatostomus ruficeps | reverse complement strand
AGTGGCTGTGAGGGAAGATTTGTTTTCCATTTATATGATGAGAAAATCAAACCTGTAAGTAAGAAAAGAATAACGAGTAGAGGAGAGCAAATAAAACCCCTCATTTTTTGTAGATTCACTCTTTACAGTAGATACTAAAATCCTGCTATTATGAGTTATAATTGTTCAAAACTTTATTGTTTAGATACTTAGAAGTCACCCATTAACTCATATGTTGCAATTTCAGAGTAATCAGATAGAAACCAAGAAATCTTCATAAACTAAGGAGCACCTAATCTCCGAACATTGTATCACAGCAAGATATTTGGATTTGAGCATTCACATCTTAAACTGATCATAAAGCTCTCAAGAGATTTGATAATATTGCCTTTACTCTTACCCAGCAGCAGGTTCACATAGCTATCTTTGTGTTGTTTGTACATAAAAGGTTATTGTTATAGATGAGTGTGTACTGCATTGTAAACCATAATTAACTAACAGAGATTTAGTGGGAAAATAATGAATTTTGATGGATTAATTATTACTTCAGGTGATATAACTAGCATCCAAATATAGCAAGAAATTGACTCTATATTTCTGAATTCATACCTGAAAGCGTCACTAGTTTACTGAAAACACTGAAGTTGTACTTGCAACAGCGGAAAGCAGCAGACAGTGCTTGCTCTACTGATATTTACAAACTGTGCCTTTACTACCAGTTGGTTTCTAAGCCTTTCCTTTAGTATTTGTTCAAATCTTGAGATAAAGTTCCATCAGTGCCTATCAAAACAGGAATGACATTTCTGGGCAAAACTTACTAAAGCAGTCATTTAGCACTGTCATCATATATTAGAGAGTGAACTTTAATTTGTCAGGCAGCAAACCTGCTTAGAAACACAACAACACAACCGGTATGAAAAGCAATTTAATATAAATGATGCATCTAAACTCATGACTACACATTGTGTTAGCAATGCATGCTTTGTGTCTTTACAGAGTTTTCACTCCTCAAAAGATTCAGCCTGTGTCTTGGCAGGGTGTGTGTATCCTTGTGTAGAACACTTGGATGTGAAAAACAATCACTTGTGAAAATCAGCCAGTCAGCAATGTTGAACACCTTCCATCTCTGCTCCATTTATGGGCATTAGTAAATAAAGCTCTGTTCTTAAAGCTGTGTTTTCATTTATTTTTTTCTGCCAGCTAGTGCCAGGCAACTTAGTGGAGCCTTCCAACGTTGCCTCCGTATGGAAATAAATTGAATCAACATTGTGTTTTTTTCCCCAGTATAAAATGTTCCCTCTCTCTTTCACACTCCTTTTGCTTCATGAGCAAACAGCTTCAAAATAAACAATTAGAAGGCCCTTGTAAACCTTGCTATAAGTTACTTAGATTTGTTTTTGTGTTTCTTTTAAAATAAATTTTTATATTAAAGAGGAGAATGGGGAGAAAACCTAGTTCTACAGCTGTTGGTCCTCAGCTCATTCTCAGAAGAAAACTAATGTTCTCTAGATAAATATTACAGCTGTTGAACCTTTGAGGAGAAATGTGCTTCAGTCTGATCCTTGCAACTTGAATTTGGATTTTAAAATGGTCGTTTTTTAAAATGGTAAATGAATACTTGTTTTTTTATGTGTAATTTTCTTCTCGGTTTACAGCTGGGTTCAAAAAATCCAGCAGATGACTTTCCCCCTGTAACCTCCCCCCTCTTGTTTTCTTTCCAGTTCTTTCATGAAGAATGACATTTTCTGTCCATAAGGATGAATGTTTGCAAAGAATCTCGACATCTGTAACAAAATCAACCAAACAAAAGACCCAAAATGACAAAAGCAACAGCAACAACAACAATAACAACAACAAAACAAAAAACAATCAAAAAAAAAAATCCCCCAAGGACCTTGTGGAAAACATTCTGGGCTGTGAGAGAGAAATCCTATAGTTCATGTCATGCCTTTCAAATGTGCTTTCACATGTGACTTCAGGCAAATTGCTTGATCTCTCCAGTTCTGTATCTACATGAGCTCAGCAATACTTTTTAATATAAGGATACACAGGAACTAACATTCTTATCACTGCTGCTCTATTCTGTTACAGTTTAGATAAAACTATCTTTATAAAGGTTTAATAGTGTTTAAGACAAAATCGATTTTATATACAAGTTACATTTACTGCAAGAAAACAAATGGAAGAAGAAAATATCTATGAATTTTCAGCTTATCTGGACAAAGACTTTTATTAGCTGTTTCCTTGGTAACTTTTTGCAAGAAACCTTTAAAGATAACTTTGCATTTGGGAGTAGAGAATCTTGAAATATGACAAAGGCTACTGAGAAGTCTTAACACAAAGCCACAATGTATCCCAGGAAAGCTTTCACGATGTCGCGCACGAAACTCTGAGGAAAAAAATATTCTGCAAAGAAAAGCACAGCAAGAGAGCAAAGATGATCAGATGTATTAACACACAGAGTTAGCAACATCAAAGCAGCTGGGTCCTTGCTTGGTTTTGGTTTTGTTGGATGTGCTTTGGGTTTTTTTCTGAGACCCTGCATTAAGCTCGTAGCACTTCTCTAGCTGGAAGAGTCAAGAGCAAGAGGGAACATTTTGCTTTCCTTCCCAGTAGTGTTTCTGAGGTAGATTAGATGTGTCATGAGAGATGATGCAGGGTACTTTGTAGAAGGAGATGGTACAATTAACAACCACGAATACAAAGCAGAAGCAGTCAATAAACATTTCTGTTCCATAATTGTAAACAGGCAAGAAGAATGTACTTGCACAACATAAAATGAAGCACCTTTCAGTTCACACATCCTCTGCCAGGGATAAGCAATGAGAAATTTGTGTGACTTAGACGACTTGCACATCACAGCCCAAACTGCTGATGAACAGTTTGACAGATCCTGAGGAGAACTCAGAAGAAGCTCAGAAGAGTTACAACAATCTGTAAAAAGTATTCAAGAGGGATATTTCATGGAAAATATTTGCATTTTTCTAGGCCAAAGGAAAATAATGGAATTTGATTACCAAAGATTAAAAGCTTCAGATTTAAGTAATGCCAGTGTACTTTATGGTTGCTCAAAAAAAAAAAAAGAAAAAAATTGAGGAAATTACAATTTTTGGATGACAAAAGTTCTTGAATTATTCAAGTCATTATTAATTATTACATTACTTAAACTTTTGTAAGGATTTAGAACCCTGTGACATTCTAATTAAAAAAATTGCACTGTGAATTACCAAGGAGGAGCTGATGAATGGTATAACTGACAAATGTTAAGGAATGGTTATTCATGGAAATTTTCATTATAGTTTTTTCTAGTGGGAAAATTTACTGTGGAAAATATACCTGATACTGCTCAAGATTTTCATCCACGATCTGGTAGTAAATATATCAACACAGTCAATAAAACTTGTGATTGGCACAAAGAGTAGAGAAATGGTGAAAAATTATGAAGTAGAGCAGTCAGATACAATGACCAAGACTACCTAATGAACTGATGTGTTAAATCAAGATGCTTTTTCAGTTCAGGTAAATGCAAAATTTTATCCATGTAAGTATAAGTTATGCAGGTCATTCCTACAGTAGAGGAGCAGGAACTCCAGAAGATATTTAAAATATATAAGGATAATAGTAGAGAAAGAATCAGTGCATTCTGCAGTGGTTTTCGGCATCAAAAACACTCATTCCAAGTCTTGCAGGTGGCAGCAATTAAAATAAAAATCATCTCCTTGTATAGTACTGATGAGATGGTTATTATCATACTAATAGTTCTAGAGTCTACAATTTCAAAGGAATATTAGAAAACTGGAAAATAAATGTATTCTAGCTATTTGAGTCCTGGGGAATGCACATTGTAATGAAATCCTACTGGGGTTTATAGCCTTTTTTGTCTAGCAGGAAAAGCCCACTGAGATGCCTGGACACTAAATGTCATTCATTTGGGAAAAACAGTCTTTAAATACAGTGATTACTCAGTAATTAAATGCAAATGCACATGAGAAATTAATAAAATTGCACTAGATTCTTCTCTTCTCATTTCTTCATACCAGGGGATGTATTTTGGTCACAGACAGTTTCCTCCATAAAGGAATAATGTGGTGAATCCTCAATATCTGAGATAGGAGGAAGTTTGAACTAAATGGTGATGTAATGCTGCCTGCCACGGAATGAGATGGTTATGGAAGGGGAAGCCTGGCACTGGTGACAGTCCAACATCTTTGGATCAGATCTTGGCTGTGTCAGTTTGAACAGTTTTAAGATTGTGACAAGATTTAAGTCTGAGTAACAGGGCAAAAATTCCCAGTGGCCTATCATCAACATTAATAAGTGATTTCCATATCAACAGGAACAATATCATTGAGATAATAGAAGTTACATTTATAGAAAGTGTATATTACAAATTCCTCCCTCTCTACTCATTCCGTCAGGATGAGAGCTGTTCGTAACAGAGCTTTATAGCTATAACAACGGATATTTTTCTCTGTAGAGGTACTAAGTTAAATCCCAGCAATATCACCCAGCAGAGCAGCTATCACAACATCAGCTCCTATGCTGGTAGACAATTTACTTTATAGCACTCCTGACTGTATATTTTATGTAATACAGCTAAAAATATCAATTTTACTCCTTCTTTAGTAACCTCTTCCAGAGATCATGCATCAACTTACATATCGTATTTCATAAATAATTATCTTACAAGGAAATTTAACTTGGTGTAAAAATAAAATGTCAATCCCATTTTTCTTCCACAGAAATGTCCTTATGCCAAGCCAAGATGAATCCTTCACCATATGCTCATAAATGAGAGAGAAAATATGTTATCTAATGGTTCTATGTTGGCAAACTATTCTAATTGATTTATTTTTCTTAGTAATTGCACTGCTAAAATGTATCTGTGTTTAAACTGCTACCAGCTCTCTCTAATATCTCCAATTTTAAACACTTGGCAACAAATGCAAAGAATTCATAATAATGTCACAGATGATGAATTAGGGCTTTATATTTCTAATACTGTCTAGAATGATTGCACTTTAAAAAAATTATCTTAATTCTAAAAAAATGTAAATATTTGTTTGAGACTGGTTATTAACCCAAAAGACTGGGGTAATAAGCAGCAAAGATAAAGTGCTTTCTTTTTGTTCTCTTCCTGAATTTATGAATATATCCAAAGAAGTTTGCTATTGCAGATACTCATGTTATTCTTGTTTCAAAGGTGTATGGATATTTTTTTGGGCTGGTATGCCCCACCACAAGGGCTTGAAACTCAGAATATACCAGCAAAAATTAAAACAAAAGAGAAAAAAGGAGGGAGACAACAGTGAAGACACTAAGCAGAAGTTTTTGCTTTCAAATCACCAGGATAAAACTTATGAGATAGGTAGCCTCCAACATTTATACTACAGCTCGTCTTTTTCAAGTGTTCTATAGGAAAGCAGAGAGGAAAAGCTGTATATTTTCATGTAAACAACCACTGTTTGTAAAATCACCAATATTTCTCTTTAAAATAACAAATGAAATGTTAAGATGTCTCATCAGAGCAAGTATTAAGTCTGAATATAGCGGTGCAGTTTTATGTACTGAAAATGGATGGGGAATCACCTGTTGGAGAAAGTTGCTTAATATTAATGGCTGAAAAAGCTAGAGCCCCCTTAAGAATGGATCTCATTCCCTGGTGATATCCAGACAGCTGTGTAACATGACAGACTGCGATCTAACACTCAAGGTGTATAATTCATTATTCAAGGAAACCTGGTTAGGCATCTGGGAAAACTGTTGCTGCCATAGACAAAGCAACAGCAGGAAAATGATAATTTGAAGAACACATTGAAGTTAGCCATGAAAATGAGTGTAGAAAGAATCAAACAAGAAGAGCAGAGAGTTGCAGTTCACCAATTGCTTGCTGTGAATTTTCAGTATTAAGCTTCCTAGAAGCACCCAAGTTTGGAAGGATCTCTGGAGGATTTGCGGTTCAATGCTTAAAGCAGGGCTAATTGCAAAGTTAGATCAGGTTGTTCAGATCCTTGCCCAGCTGAGCTGGCACAGAGCCCCACTACAGCCCCTACAGGATATCTCAGATCGAGCTGGGATGGGGCTCTGAGGAGCCTGGTCTAGTGGGTGCCATCCCTGCCTATGGGTGTTGAAACCAGATGATCTTTAAGGTTCTTTCCAACCCAAACCATTCCATGATTCCGTGATCTTTTGGGTCCAGCAGTCCAGTTTGCTTTCCATGCACTTTGTGGTTCAGATGGCATTTTCTCAGTTTGGTTACTAGGCACTTCTTGGATATTATGCTTAAAGCCCTGCTTAACTTCAGGTGAACAACATTTACTAACCACCACTCAATCACAAACTCAGACATTTCATTAGAGAGGGAGCTCAGGCTGATTAAACCTGACTGATCTTAGTAAATCAGAGGTAGCAATTCACAATCACCTTGTCTTTCCAGTACCTTCCACAAATCCTGTTTTCTTTCAATGCAGTAATACTGGAGCCTTGTTCATTGTCTTGTTTTATTCTTTTAAATTTTTGTTCAAGTCCATAATTGACAAAATCATCATGAGAATAACACATTAAACAGAATGAACTAATAATCACTTCTTCTCATGAATTTGGAGTTTGAATTGATTAAATCTTGAGGAATTACTTGATAATTGGTAATCTTGCTTTAAAAGTGTTTTAAGTATTTTTAAATCCTCTGTAATTTTTTTGTCTCTTGAACACGAAGCATTAAATAGCCCTTTCTTTTCCCATTTTTCCAAGACTTGCCAAGATATCATGACAACTGAGATTTTTAATCCATATTTTTCAAACTGAGATATAAAAATTTTAGCACCTTGATCAAATGTCACTATTTAGAAAGCAATTTGATTTTCAGGTGTTTGGCAGTTCACTTCTGAAAACATCTTTAATTTGCCTGTATGTCTCAGTCAGTTAATTCCCCTCTGATTTGGTAGGAAGCAGACTGAGGCTGTGGGGGTTTCATGCAGCTTTCTGCACAGCCAGCAGACAGGAGATACATCTTTGCTCTGTGAACAACCTAGGCCACATATTTTATGTGCAGCTTAGCAGTGAACGGCTCCATATTTCATTAGCAAGCTCCAGTACAATTCTGTGCTTCTTGTGCCTTTAGCAAAATGCAAGAAATTACAAGGATGACATGAAGTGCAGGAGAGAGGAACATTATAAAAGGAACTACTTAGAAAGTGAGAAGTGGCAGTGCTCACTTGCTTAATATTTGTATAATGGAACGCACCGCAGCAAAAACCTCTGGAAGATGAGAGGAATAGAAGCAATTTTTTTTTTAAATGCATTGGTGTGTTGCACATCCTAATTGAAACTTGTGGAGCAGAAAGCTGATCTTGCAGTAATGTTTGTGGATACAATTATGGAAATCCTTTGAGCGAGATTAAATTATACAGTGCTTGGATATTAAAGTAGTTTCAATTCTTATGTCTGCAGTGGAGTCCATGGCAAAGCATGAGGTGACACCTCCCTGACCAATCTGCTCAGGAAGGACAGAATGTGCAGCAGGTTTCCAAAGAGCAAGTTTTTTCCAGGGGTAAATACCATCCATAAAAGAATCAGTTCTGCATGGTCTCTTGGACACATTTGAACACATATGATGTAGAGACATCCTTGAAAGACCGCTAAGAAGATATGATCAGTATAAAATGGTCATGTAACAGAAGAAAAAGCATGTCTTAATTGGAGTAAGAAAAGTTTTTAGTTGATTATTCATTGCTAAATCCAGGTCTTTTAGTGCCTTTTATAAATCTAGGTTATGGAACATGGTATAGTTATTTGTTTGAGATACTGTAATTTATCCACCGCCACAGAAATATAGGTTGATTTAGTTCTTGTCATTCATCTCAAAGAGGTGGTTGATTTCTTTTTGTAGGTAAAGAATATTTTAATTTATTATCTATTGTGAATACTTAGGCAAGTATTCAGAGCTCCAGGATTTGTTAATAAACAAAACTTAAATAGAGGAAGAAATTTTTTGCACAGAAAAGAAAATGGAAGTTGTGTCTAACACAAAGATATACTTTAAAAATGGTGCTTCCTGAGAAGAAATATGGTCCATCCAGGATATTAAAATTCAAATTCTTAACAGTTCTGTTTTTATGAAAAATCACATAACTCCAGAACAGTGTAGGCTCCTAAAATTCACCAAAAATAGTCAGATTAAAGTCTGGCTTCCCAAAGCACAAATATCCTTTAGCTGCTTCCTCACTTATAGAGAAATTAATTTTTTAAGGCCATTTGCAATTTGATCATCTCCATATCTTGGGGCTAGATTTTACCCAGGAAGTGTTTTAATCACCCTGATAACTTTCCGTTCATGGCAAACTCACTTGATTCTCATTTTGGGTGAGAATCACCTGTGGGCTAAAGGCTGTGGAGGAAGGCACATGTGCTATGGCTATCAGTAAATGGTTCAAATGGTTAAGTACGTTCCTGCTAAAAAATTGCATCTCATTTCCAGTTTGAAGGTTTGGCTCTCAGCCACTGGGTCTTGTTATCACAGATGAAAGAGCCCTCTGATATCAGGCACTGCTCCCTGCGTAGGTGGAATGTTCCCCATGTTGTCCATATTAATCTGATTCATTGCTGCTGCTGCATTATCTTTCATCAGTTTTCCTAACTGTCAATTTTCAAACTAGTGCTGGTTCCGATATGCTGTTTGTTTTTGTAGCTGAGAAGCCATGAAATAGCTGCAGAGGACTTAAAAGAGATCTTCATCTGGATGAATTATTACTGATGGAAAAATAAATATATGTCTTTGAAAGATGTCTTACATTTTGGACTACAATTTTCTGACGACTATCACCACAGAGGTCTCATATTTGCTTTAATAAATTACTGAAGTATCTAGACATTTTTTTTCTATGTCTGGTTCCCAAAATGGAGGCTGGAACTCCCACAGCAGGCACCTTAGCTCAAGTTTTTCTGGCCTAATTTCCAGCAACATCCCCATGATTCCTACTAGCTACGCACCCTGGCAGTGCACATCTGGCCAGGAAGAAACCCAAGACAGGTGGATTTCATGGAATTTGGGAAAGGTCCCAGTGCCTGGAAAGTGTTAGGCACTGCAGGGTAATCCATGCAGTGCAGCAGATAGCCCTGGAAACTGGCTGTAAAGCTGCTCAATATAGTCCAGTGTCTGAAATTCTTCCCCTCGACAGCTCAGACATATGGCTTAGAGCTCATGGAAAAGAGATGGATTCCGGCATCCAGAAACTTCTACTGAAGTAAAGAAGTCTACAGAAACACTTCCCAAGAACTCAGAAGAGATTGCAAAAGAGACATTATTTTCTCTTTTCTCTCAAACCTCCCAAGGGTTTCATGCATTTGCCTGGTAAGTGAGAAAAGAGGCTGTTCTCATCAGATTCTCATGGGCCAACTCCAGAAGGCTCTGTGAGCACAGGGATGAGGCCTTTTTTGTCAAAGGTGCACAACAACGTCCAGAAATACCACTCACAGATGTCTCAGGTTCCAATTCATCCCTCTTTCCCAAAAATCCAGGAAACTGCACAGTCACATTTACTTTCCTTTCCTTTGATTTTTTTTTTAACCTGACTTACTAATGTGACTAGCCATGCCAAGTATTTTTTTCCAAAAATGTAAGAAAACTTTGGGGTTTTTTTCAGGCGCATTAACTAACAACTCAAAAACCAATATAAAACACAATATTGCTCTCATACTTGTATTCAAATACACATTACACATTACACCCTTATTTTAGTGGCAAACCTTTCTCCTTTGTGAAAAGCTTGTTTTAGAGAGTAATGGAAAGAAGAGTGAAAAGAGAGACTTGTCAGGAGCCGTGTTTCCAAGCTGTTTGGAAAGGAGAGACAGATTTGGCTGGTTGCTTACCCTGAAATTTTTCAAGACGCTTTTTGCTCAGATGAAATTGCAAATAAAAGCTCAATTTGAATGTACTGCTGCATGGTTGAACTTATATTGACTACTGCAAATACAAGAGAATACCCAGAGACCATAATGTGCTTTCATTTCCATCTTGGAATATAAGAAAAAAATTTGTTTACGCTTGAAAGATCATATTGAAGAATTAAATAGTGCCTCATTATCTCACCTAATTCCACTTCCACTCAGATTCTTTTTGTGCCCTTATCCCTGTCACTGAACACCCTCCTAACTGAGAGAGAACTAAGATGTGGAACGAGGCTCAAATAAATGTGTGCCTCATCTACAGCTGGTGGATGACAAGACTACAGATAAGATTAAAGTCTGGGGTTTTACCTCCACAGAGACTTTGGAGAAATGCAGAGGGAAAAAACTGAAACTCACAAATTTGGAATGCCCTCCAACATTTGATGATTTGATTATGATTATTTTATTCACATCTCTGTTTACAGACTTTGAAGCTGCTTAATGAGGCAGTCAGAAACAGAAAACTTTACCAGGTAAAGAACTGAAAGAGTTGAGAGTGAAAGAAGAGACCCTCTTTGGATGACAGGATTCTAGGGCCCATTAAAAAAACCCCCATGGTCCTCTGAGTAATCTTGAAAACACATGAGAATGACCATGGAATTTAGTTCCTCTTTAGGGATCAAAAATAAGCAGCAACTTTTTGAGGATAACGCAGCATTCAGAGCTTGGCTTTGGACAGCATAATGTGAACTGACAGCCTTTCCGAGGAATTTTGAGGGTTTGGCTCTATCTGCTGTTGCTTCACATTTCCAAATTAGGCTCTGAACACCAATAAGGGGCATTAAGCAGAACCAAATATTGGATCAAATTTTCTGAATGAACATCCATAGGACCATCCTTCTTCCCAGACTGAGACATTTTTCTGATAAAGGACACATAGAAGACATCCTTGACACCTTGTTTCAGAGTCTGCATCTATTCTACTCTTGCCATGAAGAAGGGAAGCAAAGCATCAGAAAAAAATGAAGGAAAATTATCGATAAAAGAAAAAATATCAAACCTGCTTGCTAAAATAAACAGATGGAAAAGGCAAATTATTAGTGAATACTTGTTTTCTAGCAAAGCTACTGGGGGAAATAGAAGGAATAAGAGCAAGTAAATATGCACAGCATTCCTGAAGGAGAAATAAATAGGGATCCTGTTATACTGCTGCTTATGCACAGCTTGGAAACTTCACTATAAAAGCTGCAGGGAATAGAAATAGACTGCATGCAAGCAGAACATCCTTGGACTGTTTATGACACTACATGCATGCCATACCCTGAGGTTCCTATGAAATACTTATTATTTGCCAGTTCAAGCTGTTTGGCTTAGCTGTGATTTGGGTGATACTTCCTTCCACTGGAAGAAGTTCTGTGCTGTTGGTAAGAGCCGGAGTGCTACAGCAGCATATCCTCATCTTTCTCAGATTGCTCATAAATTTGCAGGCCACAGTTATCAACCACAGGTATTCTAAACTGCAAGTAACTCTGCATGTGGATCCATAGAGCAAGGAATATACACCAAAATTTCATTTGTTCCTCCATTTCCACAGCTGTGTATTTCTTATCACAGATTTAAAATGCATTAATTTGCCTGGGTTCTGACATACACACAGAAATCCAGGGGGATCTCTATTAATTTCAGGGCAAAATATAACACTAAGTAAACTCTCAGGCTTTTACTATGCACACCCAAGGTTTTTCTTGGTTTTGTTCGGAAGGATTTTCAACTACTTCAATCAAGACAAATTTTGCAAAAGGACCGAGTAGGAAAGGCAAAACAATGACAAAACTTGAACTTTTTGACAGAGGAACAAGAAAGCTTTTGATTAGGGGGAAGACAATTCGAGAATAATTTCCTTTCCTGAGGCTGCACCTACAATCAAAGGATGATATCAGCTATTGCAGAACCCGAAAAAAAGGAGTTCTTCAGGAGTGGAATAGGATGGGAAATATCTGTAAAAGCTTCAAGGACACAGAGTGTGGAGGGAGAAGGGCATCCAGAGCAGCTCACTCCAGAGGATAAATCCCACCTATGCCGAGGCTGGATGGGAGCACTGGAGAGACCCCCTGCATCGTGTGTTGAACCTCTCCTGTTAAACCATTCTCTCCTGCACTGATTTGGCCAGGCACACATCCCACTGCAGGAGTGACTTCTCTGCCACCATCCCATGGGCCAGGCTTGGGGACACCCAGAGCCCACTGCAGGACTCAGGGGCCGTGAGCAGCCTGCAGGCTCAGCCACAGAGGGGTTGGGTTGCAGACTCTCACCTCAGAGTGGCCAGGCCATGAGCTTCTTACCTTTAAGGATGTCTTCAAGGGATTCAGTGGCTTAACTGCCCATGGGGGCAGAACTCATGGGGAATTTTGCTCCAAATCAAGTCAGTGATCAGGGTTCTTCTCTCTTTTTCTTGGGATATTAAACATTCTCTCAGAGTAAACAATCTATGTGATGATTTCCCACTGACTGATACTTAGCTCTGGGAAAGGACAAGCTCATTTTGCCAAAATTGGCTCTGGATTAGATGTTGTATACCCCATTGCTAGGGCCATGGCCTGCTGCAGAAAACATTACAATTTAATTATATTGGTGAATGCAATATTATTTGTGAAATAAAATTGCCTTATTAGGATATTTAGCTTTCTTGGATCTTTAGAGAATCATTAAACAAAGTAATTCCCTATTACCTCAGTGAAAAGGAATTAATGAAAGAGCAAAGTTATCAGAAAGGTCTGAAAGCAAATGATTATGAGTTAATAATGTTTCAGAAATTTAAATGTGAAATCCTGCTAATAATCAGAAGAAATAGCTATGCAGGATTCAAACTATCATGCAGAGCCTCCCACAATGATTTATTCATTAAAGAAAAGGAAAATTATTTCCCATTACTCCAAAGACTAACTTCACAGTGAAAAATAAATTGGCATTTATAGTGCTTCGTCTCTAGAAGTGAACAGGAAAGATATTTGTGACTTGCAAACAAAAGATTTATTTGTATTAAAAACTAAGAAAAGAGTAGTTCAATTCACTTTCCCGGACAACCTTTTCTAACATTTTCATACATTATTCAGATGTGTGATAGCAAAATTATAATCTAATCATTTAGGATCATCTAACATACTCTAATTGAAAACTTTGCAATTTTTTCAGTGTTCTGGATGGTCATTCTCAGCTGCATGCAAGTGTTCCTTTCCTATTTGACTGAAAGATCCTAGTAAGTAAGTTTGGGTTTAAACCTCCTACATTTTGGCAGTGCTTGGTATTCTGAAGGTAATGTTACAGCCATTTTTCCTCCAAAAGCTCTTGAGGATTCTTGGAAAAATCACTTCACAGTCTGATGTCTGCATATGGGAAGCCTGTGAGACTGATGTGTGATAGGCTGTCAAGAATGGAATAAAACAGAACTCCCTTCAACCAGTATGAAGAAAGAGGCCAAATGAGTCTCTTTGGGTGTTCTACATCACCTGATTGCAGTTGCCTACACTTAGACTTTTACTGTTCTTTGAGATATCCCAGATTGTTCAGGTTTCCATAAGAGACAAGCAAATGCACCATCAGACTTAAAAAATACCAGAACTCTTCCACTTTGAAACGTAGCCACTTGGAGCATTGAATTTTGGGTCATGGAACCCCACCTGTACATTTTTAGGTGTGGGATCAGTGTCTGAGCTTCTGTCAGAGATGGAGGAACTCAAACCAGGACAGTCCACAGAGCCTGCAGAACCTTTTGGCTGACCTGTTTCCGGGTCTTCTGGAGGACATGGTTTTCCTATAATTCTTGTGTTGCATGTGCCAACTGAATGGGAACAAGGTTCAGATGGGGTATCAAGAAAATTTTTTTCTCTATTCAGGACAACCAACAGTGAAACAAGTTACTGGCAGGTGCTGTAGTCTCCATTTGTGGAGTTTTTCAAAACTCAGTGAGATAAATAACCCAGAGAAACCAGAAAGGACCCCACAGATGACTCTATGACCTCAGAGATGAACAGAAAGTTGGAACAAAGACCTTCTGAGGTCTCTTCACACCTGATTTATCCCATATCTCCCAAACCTTGGATTCTGTAGAACACCTCAAACAACACTAACACCAAGTGTTGATCTTCTGGCAACTGCATGGAGCTCTTGAGCAGCTCTGGCAGTAGCTGAAGTCTATACACCCAAACCATATGTAGACATTTATTTATTGACAGCTGAATGTGGATCCCAGTCATGAGACGATGAATCCTGCTTTTCACATGATAGTCATGCATATGCAAAGAAAGGCAAGGTTCATAAGACATGTTTTTTCCATCTAATTCACAGTGTGTTCATCCATGTGTGAATGTGAGACACATCATGCAGAGATACTAGAAAATACTATGCCTAGTCTTCTCTGTCTTTTGAAAAAATAGTTGTTTAGTTGTCTTCTGTGCAATTAATCTTCTGCTATTTAAGTCTAAGAGTAGACTAGAACATAAGTGTTGTTTTATTTAAAAAACAGAGAGTGAATAATCTGCTTTGGTTAAAACAGCATCAAGGAGTGCTTTATAGTGAGGATTTAAGGCACTCAAGTTCTGAAGCTCATTGAAGGGAAGATGTAAAAATGCTGAATACTCTATTCCCAAGTAATTTACTCTAATTATCAGAGAAAAGGGGAACAATCTCTCCTTCTAAAGAGCTTTCCTTCAGAAAAGCAGTGACTGTTCTTCACATCAAGTTTTTAATTTGGAAAATCAGGAAGAGAGGTGATTTGAGAAGCTTTCATTTTGAATCAGTTCTCAAGTACTTACTGAAAAGAATCAGAGTGCTTTCCAAGTCATTTATCTGGCTCATAAACCCAAGAGGTCTGAATGTCGGTGCTGATGTTGAACTCTCCATAGTAGTGCCCTTCCATAACTTTACTGTAACTTAAGGCAAATCTGGAAATTCCGTAGACTGTGCAGCCAAATCTCTTTCCCTTTGCTTGATCAACTCTGTGGCTGGGCTACTGAGGAGCAATTCATAAACTGTATAAATTTCTGAGGGCAACTTCGAGAGTTTTGCCAACTGTGAGAGATACAAAGGAAGCACAAGGGGAGAAATACGCTTTAGTAGCTGTCTTCACAACACTTCTGTAAGGAAGCCAAACATTTTCCCAATTGTACAGATGAAAAACAAAGGTGCCTAGGTTCTCTCTTCCAAGCTAGTCACCCAGGGCTTCACTCATATATCTAAATACAGGAATAAACTCTCAGCTGATATGCCCTCACAAATCCATGCTGTCTCTAGCTGCCAGTCCAAAAAGGCAAACTCTCCTGAAGGTTCTGTGCCATATGTCAGTCCTACACAGACATCTTGGATTCTCCAGAATGCCCACCATGTAGTGACATTTGTGCAATTAACTGAGTAATTGAATATTTAATCCCTCCTTACAGTCAAAAGAAAGTAGTAAATAACTCCAAGATGCAGTTCATGACCTTGTTCAGACATTTAAACTGTTCTGATTCATTACAAGTGTAATTCAACATGTCTTTCATAAAGCTATGAAAGACTGAAGAATATTCCATTCATATGCAGCTCCTGTTATTTTATATCAGATGCTGAATTTAAACCCAGTACAATATGAGTGTGGCCATATTAAGGAATTCCTCCTGTAACACATGTACCACAACACTGCAGGTTTTCCATAGGAACGTGACGCTGCCAAGTGTGATCAGATGCTGGCAGTGAGACAAAACATCAGCAGAGAGAAGCATTAAAACTTCTACAAAAGTTTTGAAATCTTTTCCCCAAAAAATATTTTAAATTGTAGAGAAGTGTCACAAAAGTCATCCTGGGATACTTCTTCCTGGAAAGAGGTTGTTGTGAGTTCAGGGCGGGTCTCTTCCAGTGACTAACAAGTGATAGGATAAGGGGAAATGGCCTCAAGTTGCAGCAGAGGAGGTTTAGTTTGGATATTAGGAAAAAAATTCTTCACCACAAGGATCATCAGGAACTGGAACAGGACGCCCAGGAAGTGATGGAATCCTCTTCCCTGGAGGTGTTTAAAATATGCATAGATGTTGCACTTGGGGACATTGTTCAGTATACATTTGGACTTGATGATCTGAAAGTTTTTTCCATATTAAATAATTCTTTTTGTCTTCTTTTTAAGGATCTCAGGACACCTACACTATCAGAAAGCTTTTGTGTTTTCTGAAGGCTCCCATCTTGCCAATCCTAGGGGAATACTGAAAGCAGACATTGGATGAATCTGCTGTAAAGCACAGACATTTGCCCATAATTGCGTACATCTGTGGTGTCTGCAGGAATGAACCACAAATCTTTTCAATTCTCTGCCTTTATCACATATTCACATAAATAATGGAGTTTTTTCAATTTCAACCTTATCAAGGTCAAAATCTCTCTCTTTCCATCATTACCAGCTGTTTCTAAATTGACACAGTTTTCCTTTGAAATGAAACACACAAAAGAGTTTTATTGATTATTTTCTCAATAGAGAAAGTTTCAATGGTAGGTTATCCCATCAAATATTCCTAACACTAATGAAAAAAATTATTAATGGATAACATGCTCTTTATTATCTAGAGTGGAGTGTCATCTTAAGTAGATGAATTTTATTCTTTAAATTCTATGAACTGCAGGACAGCTTATTTAGAATCTGATCTGGACAAAAATAAGAGAGGTTTTGAAAGAAACAACCAGTAATTTTAATTTTAATGCTTACCAGTGAAACTAAAAATGACACATAGTCATTTCATTTCATCAAAAACAAAGATTATTTTGATCTATGATGGAGTCATACTTACAGACTTTTAAAAAAGGCAAACAAAAGAACATTTTAAAATATACTTTTGAATTAAAAATACCATTTTGAAAAGATAAGAATGAATTATTTAGTCTCCTGACTAATTTTTTTCTCTATTTTCAGTACAAACAATTCAGAAAAGTGAGAAATTCATAGTTTCAGTGCCATTAAATCAGCACTCCCCAAATATTACACCTTTTGGCAGAAAGGATCACCGAGTTTTAAAGCATGTGGTTCCGTGGTAGGAAAGGTGGTTTTGGGTCTGCCTGGATCCTCGGGGGCACCTCCCACTCGGGGTGGGGTGCTGGGCGTCGCTCCTGGCCGCGGCCAGCGCCGTTCTGTTCGCGCGGGTGTACGCGGCTGCCTCCCATGCCGCTGGCACTCGCCTGCTCTCTGCATCCGCCGTGGTTCCACTTGCACAGGCATTCGCTGCTCATGAGTTTGGTACCACTGCTCGCCACCGCACTGATGCTGCACCTGTCCCACCGTGTGCTGGTCTGCTCCGAGGCAGCGCAGCTCTGCTCTTTCGGAGCCGCTCCTGCCCGTCCCCCTGTCCACGGGGCTGTTCCTGCAGACTATGCAGTAGAGCCTTTGTACTGACGAGTTACAGGAAGGGCTTTCTGGGATGGTATTCCAAAATAGTTTAATAATCGCTTCTGAAGGAATTGGACCCGAAGAACAGAGAACAAAAGAATGCATGGCTACTTATGCTGTACTGGGTTAGGGGCAGAGGAAGCCTCCGAGCCCGCACAAGATTGGCTTGGAGGCTGGACAGGGGAGGGATAAAGGTGTAGGACCCAATGGAAAGAATCTGAGGGAGTGGCTTTTTGGGGAGAACAAATGAGGTAGTGAATGGAACGGAACCTTCTGGAAGTGGGTTGTTTCCCAGGGAAAGATGGAGAGGTGAATAGCCTGCTGGGAAGTTGACTCCAGAGGGTAGCCCGGAACACAGAGAAGTGCAATGTATCTCAGGAAGAGGTCTCTATTTCCCCTAACGGGGGAACATAAACTATAATCAGAATAATGTCTTCAGTGCCCCCTCCACTGCTCTGGGAGTGGGGTGCACTGCCTCCCACAGAGTTTAACTTTGATCACTTCTAGCTCTCAAAAAATCCGCCATCAACAGACTGTGATTGCAGTTTCTTGAGCTTATCACTGACTTTTATAGTTGCTCACTTTCTAGAAGATCTTTGCTTCAGCCTTCCAGATCATATCTTTATAGGAAGGTCTATTTAACTGAAAAGGCTGAGTTCTTCTGCAACACAATTTTTTATGAATCCCTGAAATTCACCTGGCTCCTCTGGTTTAGAACCACAAGTGTCCACATCCTAGTTGCACATAGGTTTTTAAATTTACTGCATAATGTTGTTTTTACAGCAGAGTTGTCCCTTTTATGTACATAAAAGCATCTCAGGTGCATTAGCAATGTGCTCCTCTGGGGCAAACTGGCTTTAAGAGGTGTGTAAACTGTCATGTGACAACACAGATTTATGCACTGTGGATCAAAAATAACGCTTAATAGTAGATCACTGTCCTCTTTCATGCTCTGGACAAGAGTGTGGCTGTACACTTCTCTGATCAAGATCATGGTGGTTTGTTGGGGTTGTCCGTGTGGATAATAAAGGCTTGAGTGCCCCAGAACAATCCACCGAGGGAAGGGAGCGTTGGTGGAGAAGGAAAGAACTCCCCCCGGAGTTAGAAGCCACGGTGGTTTAGCCCAAGGTCCCCAGAACCTTGCCCCTTGTCCCTCGTTGGTAGCCTTTATGTCACTCATTCTCCAGACATTCCCCAGTTTCTGGAAAGTTCAGTATTACTCGGTTATTAATTGGTTGTTCTCCCTTGACTCTTCCCCTGATCCTTATCTATTGGCACTGTACCCCTGGACCCTCCCTAACTCCTCCCCTGGACCCTCTTGTGATTGGTTTGCTGTTTCCCCTCAAAACCCAGTGTTAGGGGCTGCTTGAGGCTCTTCGCCTGTGAGCCCCCGTTGTGCATAATAAACTGCACGACTTGCTCACACTTGGAGTCCCTCCTGCTTCTTCGGCTTTCCTGCGCTTCTCGTCTCCCATCCTCGCCGCTCCCAGCTCCCACCGGTTGGGCCATACCTGAGCCCTCCTGGTGTCTCCACCCCCATCGGTAAGGCGGTCTGGGGCACTGGGGTCGCTCCGGCTTCGGGAAGCCTTTACATCCGGGTAGGCTTGCTGAGATAGCCAGGAAGCGACAGTGGTTTAGAACATACAATAATGCAAAGGACTCGTGGATATTTCCTACTGGAGTTTTGCAGGAACAGGTAGGAGCTGCAGGTCCAGGACTGGCACCACAATAACCAAGTCAAGTGTTAGCAGTGCAGCTGCTTAGTTCAGCACAGGTGTTCAGATATGGTTCACCATAATTCAACAGAAGTCTGCTCTGAGGCGGTGTCATCCCGAGGTGCATTTGAGAGCTTTGGAGAGTTTATGCCTTGGAACCAGACTGAGAATGTTGTGGAAGATGGTTCCCTGTGAAGAAAAACAGAAGAATCATCAATATTAAAATTTAACTCCATTTATAATACATATATTTAGCTTCAAATATAATATATATGTTGTCCAGGAACAGGAAAACACTAAATCACCTTGTTCTTAACAACAAAGATAATCCAAATGAAAAAAAATATTCTGGAAAGCATATGACAGATGAAGAGCAGAATATCTATGTGTGGTAGAAGAGACAGCTCCAATGACTGAATACACAGCAGCCAGCCAGTCTCCTACACAGTTTCGTGTTTTAAACGTCTCACCCACCAGAATAATTTGATTGAGGAACTCGTTGGTTAAATCTTGACCAGCCTCAATATCTACCAAATGTTTTTCCAAGAAGTGTACATTTAATACAACACACATACACTTATCCTGAAAAAGCCCCATCACAATTAAAATTTATGCTGTTAATTGCTGCTTTTGAAAAATGCCCCAAAAATTTCCTTTTTGCCAAGCTCAGAGAAATGAGTGACCTTTGTAAGCCACTGCCCAACCAGCCAGGGAAGGGATTGGCAGCAAAAAAAAAAAAGCCTTTGTACATACCCTTAGAAATGTACTGTTTCTAGAGTGTAATTTTTTATAGTGGTTGTTATGATTGTCATTTAGAAAAACACATATTGCCATTTATGCATATCTTTTTATTTTGCTACCATGCATAGTAAATACTGTAATCAATAGTTCACTACCATAATCACAGCAATTACTATGCAGCTTTAATACTGAATCACTGCCAAGAATATTTTTCAACATCAAGACTGTCCTACTCTTCTCACTGTAAACACAGCACTATGTTCCTCTCCAAACACTGCAGACAGGAACAACCTTTGTTCAACTCCTCTCCTATGGGATTCAGAGATTTAGGTCAGATCCTAAACAGGCACGATGCATAAAAATGACAGAATGCTGGTAAATCTTAAAGCATTTACAGACTGGAGTCACAAAGAGATGTCAGGACAAACCAAGAGATGAAGAAGAAAAATTTTATTACTTAGCCTTAAAATACATTCTAGTAAAAATATATATAATCCTGTGGGAATACACACATACATGTACATATATACATATACATGTATTCACACGTGTGCACCCATACACACAATCAGGCAAAAATGTATGTATGCATGGACACAGATAAAACTTTTTCTATTATGGTAATTTTAAACTTTCCATTTAAAAATATTAAGGCTGAATGAAAAAATAGCATAATAAATTCTTGTTCCTGAGCATATCCCAATAGCTGTATCTTGTCACTGTAGGACTGTCCTGGGATGACATTGTGAAACCACTTTATTCCTTACCTGCCTGCTTAATGCCCACTGCCACTGTGCCTTTAAGATAGACCCGAGGGGCAGGGCCTGAACCGGGGTCGGTTTAACCGAACTGGCAGGTGCAAGGCAGCTCTAAAAGCGGCTCGGCCCAACGGCCAAAGGGGTCAACGGCTCTCAGAGAGGAGGCAGGTTGGCGGCTCTCAACCGAGACTTCATGAGGGGATGGCTTTCTGTCCCATGCTAGTTTGAAAGAGGTTTTGTTTGTTTTTCCTTTCCCTCCCCCTGGCCTCCCTACCCTCCTTCCCATCTCTCCAGCCCGGGGAGCCTGCGGGGTGGCCCCAGCTGGTCGGAGCTGCAAGGAACGCAACGCCCATGAATAAGGAGGCGGAGTCACCAAGATCCACCAGCTCTGCTCACTGTGCCATCAGCTCCTTGCAGGCATCCTTCTCCTGTTTTGTTCTCTTCGTTTCTCCCACTTTCATTTTGTTTTAATAGATAGGTTTTTTTCCGTGTTTAGAAATAGTCACCTTGTTTTTTCTCCACTTTCATTTCCTGTTGTTAATTTGGTTCATTGGCGGAGGGAAGACGGGAAGCCCTTTTCCCTTGGGAGGAGGCGCTTATCCCTGAGCGTTTCGTCCTGAACACCTTTGTCTCCCAAACTGAGACAGACTCCCCTCTCAAATTGTTTTGACACAGATAGGATTACTCCAAAATTGGTCATGAAAGAAATTAGTCTTTTATTCCTACCCCAATTGTTAGTATATTCTTATCTGCACTGGCAGTGTTAAATCTCTAGGTAAATATGAATTTGCTGGCTACAGTATAGCTTCAAAAGATCAGCATCCTGACAGGAGAACCAATATAGCCTTGATGCTAATCTTTATTTCTATAGACAGTTGCTAAGTATAAATACACTCTATCAGCTATGCAACTCTAATCTAAAGCTGTTTATTGCCACACCAAAATAAGAAGTAGAGTAGAAAGAGTTTGAAAGCAAACCTAAACTTCAGAGGATATATCAATGATTGATGACATTTTCTTGTCAGTTGTTATTTGTATGAATAGATAGCACTACTATTTTGGAAAAGAAAATCTTTAAAAATGCATAGTGGTATTTGAAATAGGAGCACTCAGGCATTGCAGGGTCATACATGGTAAAAGAGATGGGATAAAGGGGTGATATTTTGTCCAGTGGCAGAATGTCAACACTCAGTAGCGCAGTAGGAAGGGTAGAGTATAATTCTACCTTCAAAGATTGGCGATTGCATGGGCTGGCTCAGGTGGAAGTATCCCAGGATGACTTTTGTGAGATTGGGCTAAAATTTAATCCATGTTTTTTTGGAAAAGATTTCAAAACATTTGGAGAAGTTTTAATGCTGCTGTAAGCTGTTGTTTGGTCCCACTGCCTGTATCTCACCACACTCGGCAGATCTGTGTTCCCACGGCAAAAGCTGTGGTGTTGTAGCACGTGCATTATGGGAAGGATCCCTTAACAACAGGTATTCCATGATTCTGTGGTGAGCTGGGTGACCACACTTATGTGTCCTGACTTTAAATTCTGATCTGATCTAATATATTAAATAACTACAGATGAATATAAATGAACTATTAATCAATCTTTCTTGAATTATTGAAGGCATGTCAAGTTGTCTTAAGTTCTTTGGGAACATTTTGAAGCCATTTGAAAGAAGAAAAAAATATATTCTCATTTCTTGTCTCACAGTGTTATTCAGACTGGACCTTATCCCATTCAGTCATGAGATCTGGATAGGCTACAGAGCTTGGCAATCAAGAGCTGTATGAAATTTAACAAGAGGGAGCGTTGGATTGTCCACCTGGAATGGGATAATCCTGGTTATACATAGAAATTGGAGTATGCGAGTCTGAAAATTAGCACCAAGGAAAGAAAGCTGAAAGTTTGGGTGGATGGCAAATTGAACATGAGTTCACATGATTAATCAAAAGGTCCAAGCCTATCCTAGGGTTCATCCAGATCAGCATCCGTCATTGGCTGGCCGGGGGAGATTATTTTCCTGCTCTAGTCTGCCCTAATTTGACCCTGACTTGAGAGCTGTATGAATGTTTGGGTGCCTCAGTGTAAGAAGGATATAAAGTTATTGGAGAGCTTCTAGGAGGGGAATGAACATGGTGAAAGGCCTGAATGGCAAGACTTGCAAGGAACATCTGGGGCCCCTTGTATTGTTCAGCTTGGAAAAGAGAAGAGCCTGCACCCACCTCCAGGGTGGGCAGTGACGGGGAGGGTGCTGATCTCCTCCCTCTGGTGGTGGTCAGCAACAGGACACAATGACATGGAATCAAGATACATCAGGGGAAGTTTAGGTGGGACATGAGGAAAACCTTCTGCATGGAGAGGTGGTGGTTCTCTGGAAGAGGGTACCCAGGGAAGTGGTCGCACATCAAACCAATCGGAGTTCAAGGAGAGTCTGCACAATGCTCTTATCATATGGTTTACTTTAAAGTAGTTTTGCAAGGAACAAGGGATAATACCTACCTTGAGGTATTCTGTGATTCTATGATTTTAAATCAGATATTACAATCACCACATTCTTGCTGGGGGTTTTCCCCGCCGCTCTGCTGAGGTTTGTTTGTGCTTGTACACTCAGCATGGTTGCATTCAGCACCTGCTGTGAAGGAAGACAAAGTTTCTCTCAACTTTAGGTGTAAAAGGCCTTTGGGACACTGAGGCAGATTCAGCTTCAAAACTGATTTGGCTCTTTCAGTACTTGGCTCCCTAAATACTCACAAGATGAATGTGTGCATGCATGCTAAGTTCCCCATAGAAAATCCTTGTGGTCTCAGAGATCATGTTTCACATTTTCTTCCTTACTATTTATGTTCTGCTCTGAAAGTAAATGAATACTAAATTGAATCAGCAATTCAGGCTTGCTACATTTCATTGATCTATGACAGATCAGAGCTTGATGCTGAGCTAATGTGGCCCCAGGCATCAACCTTTACCACTAATATGGTTTTAAAATTCTCTACTCAAGTCTATTTATTATGAATGTAATCTGTTTTAGGAAAGCACCTAAATCTCTATTAATGATTCATTCAGATGCATGCACTGTCCTCATTTAAAATGTCCAGGTCAGTCCCGCTTTTCCTGATTATTTTAATAGTGCACATTGTTCTGTATTACTTGGTTTGCTTCCACTCTCACTCTGCTTCAGATATTTTTTGCCTGACTCCCACTGATGACAGACTGGGATGATTTATTTCCTTATGCAACACTCTTTGTATTCTATAGTTATTTTTTGCCACAGTAACACTTTATTACCTTCCTCTTCCAGCAGCTCACTCTCTCAGCCACAAGTAAAATTTAGGGAAGTTTTCTGAAATTTCTTATGATCTGTCAGCCAAAATTTTATCTGGGATACTGTAGCCCAGATTCTTAACTTAAAAAAAATTAGTTCTGGACCTCAGTGCTTCTCCAGTGATTGTCATCCATCAATATTAACAGGGAAGTGAGTGGATTCAGCCTCCTGATGTCAGCAGATAGAGTTCAAAAACATTTACATTTGTCATCTGTCTTGTCACCTTTGATAAGGTCTTCTTTTACTCCCTCTACTTTGCTTATCTGATCTATGGCATCCCCTTCAATTTCTCCTTACCTTCCTCACATGTGCTTAGTCCTCCCAAGCAAAAAGCAGGAAAATCAATGTTTCTGATTATTTACTAAACTGACAAATAAAACTCTGTATTCAACTGGAATAATAATATTTTGGTCCTTCATCTAAAAGGGCCAAAAAAAAACCGCCAAAAAAATTCCCAATATATTTTCTGTCTTACCACTACTTGTCAATCTATTGTACATGATATTTCTTGGAGTTCTTTTTTTTTTATGTTCCCTTAAAGAGTAGGTAATTTGTCAAACAAAATGCCAGAATAATGAAACCTAAAAGAACATTTCCTTTTAAAATTCTTATATATTTTGATATTTTATAATAGAAACCTTCACTGAAAAAGATTGGCCATAATAGGGCTTAAACTGCTTCTCAGTATAACTTGAATTCACAAAACTATGAGTTTTTCAATAAATTAACTTTTCATAGAAAATTTGTAGCCATACCTACATACAAACAATGAGTAACAAGATACTGTTACTCCTATTAATGTTGTATGCTTTGGCTTAAAATTTACACTGTCTTGCTAAAATAATTTCAAAATATGTTCTGATTTTAATAAATGCCCCTAGTGCTTCTGATGAACAGTGCATATAAATAATGATAAACTGCAATAAACTGAAATTTGGAGGCTTTGGATTTAATAGGGACATTCAAATTGATTCAATGTTAGATTTATCTACATAGCTCATGGAAATACCTTCCATCTCTTGAAATTTCTCATCTAAAGGCAATAAAATAACAAAGTAGATAATCTTGCAAGATCTCTGCCCTACTGAATAGGCAAAATACTTCCAGGCTGCTCACTCTCTTGAGGTTTGTTTGATGGCAGATTTCAGGCTCAGCTCAAATTTACCCTTGAACATAAATGCTGTTCACCATTTGGCTGTACACCTAGGCTTTATTTATCTGAGTTCTGGTAGGGCAGCTCATTGTTTCAGAGGAGTTAAAAAAGCACCTGAAAAGTCATGTGCATCTCGGTTGTGCATTTCTTCTGGTTGTCAAGGAAACCACCCCAGGATTCCTGGCAACAGACTTCATCTCAATCGGTAATGGAAACACCACAGGTATTAGCCAGTCAGTCACCTCCCACCGGGTGCTATTTTGGGAACAAGTCAATAGATCAGATTCTCCCCTTGCAGCAGCTCTGAAGCTGTGTGAGGGTTTGTCGTGTGCCTTTGTCTCCACGGGGCTCAGCTCCCTGGCAGTTTCTCTGGGCAGAGAGCCATCCTAGAGGCGAGGCTGTTACACACTGCTCTCGAGGTACAAAAAAGCCTTCAAAACACTATGGTAAACCTGTCTCTAACTTTCCTAAAGTCTGGAGTGAGGGCTAAAAATTATCAGGGGGGAGAGGGTAGTAGCCTTTGTTTCAGGTGGACACTCTTTCTCTTCATGTACCAAAACTGTACAAAATGGTTTACATTTACAGCCTCAAAAAAAAAAACAAAACAAAACAACCCAAAACCAAAAAAAAAAACAAAACCAAAACCAAACCAAAAAAAAACCCAAAAAAACCCCCAAAAAAACAAAAACAAAAACCAAAAAAAAAAAACCCAAAAGACCCATATTTGTAATGGCTACCTATTTAGTCATTAAATTCATTAAATGCCCTGAAGATGTTAACTGACATCTCCAGTCCTGTGAATGGCGGAACTCTATGGTTATGGTTCTGAGGTCACTGCTACAGGCAGTCACCCAGACTGCGAGCCCCTGTTACCAGCCTGTTCCCAAACTTTTGTCCAGAGTTTGTCCAGAGAGCATCCAGATGGGTAAAGTGCTTTATATACATGAAGGGGAAAGCAAAGCTTTGAGTGTGATCAGGGATGTTCATGGGAAATGACAGAGCAAGCTGGAAGAATGTTACTTGAATGCTAAGGGGAGAAAATAGGACAGGATAATGGGGAAGACAGATGATGGGAGGAGAAGTAGAACTGTGATGCACAGCTGAAATGGATATATAAAATTAGGACTAGAAACCTGTGGGGTGGGAATGAAAGAATGATAAGAAATGTCATACAGTGGAGAAATGGTTGTGGACAATTGCAAAATCAAGAACAAGGAATTTATGGTAAAAAATGGATGGCTGTGCCTTCACAGGACTTCACAGTGTTTCAGTTTGTGAGGGGAGAAGCTGAGGTAACTCAGAGGGGATGGAAAGAACTTCATAGGGGAGGAATGCTGGAGTTCTCTGGCATCACCTGGAGGGCACAGAGTGAACATTTTGGGGGTAAAGTTGAGGAGTTTTATTTCCACTGGACTGTGGGAACAAAAGCTGCTATAATCTGTGGAGGACATGTAGTGGACATTTTGGTGGGAAAATCTGAGGTGATCTCTAGGGGAGAAAATTATTTTTGGAGAAAAGTCTGAGGTAATTTGTGGAGGACAGGCAGAGAAAATTTTGTGATAAAACCTGAGATCATTTTTAAGGGCCAGAAGGAATATTTTTGGAGTAGAATCTCAGGTAACCTTCAGGGGAATGAATGATGGTAAAATCTGAGGTAATCTCTATGGAATAAAACATTTTGGAAGGAAAATCTGAGGTAATCAGAAGGAACATTTTAGGAACAAAATCTGAGGTAATCTGTAGGGGATATTTTGGAGGGAAATCTGAAGAGGTCTGTGGGGCACAGAATGGATATTTTGGATGCAGAATCTGAAGTAACATGTAGTGGACATTTTGGAGGGAAAACTTGAGGTAACCTATAGAGGACAGAATGAACATTTTTGGGGTAAAACCTTAGGTGACCTATAGGACACAGCTAGGGGACGTTTTGGAGGGAAAATCTGAGATAATCTATTGGGGGATCAGAAGTCACATTTTTGATAGAAAACCTGAGGTAATTTAGATGAAACAAAATGAGGGGTTTTTTGACGGGTGAATTTGGTGAAATTTAGAGAGGAAAAATGATCTTTTTTGAGGGAAAATCTTTTCTAACACAAAAGACAGTGGCAGCATCTTTGGCAGGAAATCTGGGATAATTTAGAAGGGACATAGGTGACATTTTTAGCTGAACACCTGGGTTAATTTAGAAGGGTACTGTCGCAGGCAGAGTGGCAGACAAAATCTCTTAGAAAAGCCCTCCTGTTAAATCATGTGGTGGAAAAAGGACCTCCTTGCTTTCTAAACTCCTCAGAAAGGAACCTGGGTGTAACTGAACCCAATAGCCCCAGACTTTGTCAACAATTTATGTCTAAAAGATTTTATAGGTGTAATTGAACCTTTATAGAATTTTGTCCTTCAGGATAAAGGATGGATAACCAAATATATTCATATAAATTTATATGATTTATTATGATAATGATTAGATAAAAATATCTTAATCAGACTTATTTACTACACAGGAGAGGACCTGTAAAAACTAGTGTAGTATAATGCACTGTTTTGAAGCAATATTGAAGCAATTATACTAAAGCAAGCAAAAACCAATTATTAAATAAAGCATCTCTTTCCTCTCCCAGTAGTCTAGGAGAAGTTCTCTGCAGACATGCAGAGTAGTGTCCAGTCATAGTGATGACGTGCTCTTTGTCCTCTTTGCCCAGCATTCTGCTCTCCATGCTGGAAAAGAAAAAGTATGGTAGCAGTGAAGTACTCAGATAAAAAGTGATTATAAAAGGAAATCGAGCTAATAAGGGAACTGTGAGTAATCATGGCACTACTTGCTAATCTCTGCAGGCAGCTTCACAACCTGGTGAGTTTGAAGTTTGTGGAAATCAGTTCCTGGAAGGAAGAGTGAAACAAATAATCACATTCACATCAAAAAATAACAGCTGTAAACTGAATAAGAAAAAAAATAATACCAAATCAAACCTAATTTCATCGGTTATAGAGTAAGAGGATGTATGGAAAATGTCCTACGTTACATACCTCAGCTTCAAGAGCAAACACTTAGATAGTCTTCCACGGTAATTCATAAAAATAGAGGAAGGTAAAATGGAAGAAAGTAATTTAGTGCACAGCATAGGGAAACCTGCTTGGAAAATGATGTGCAATGATGAAGTGTTGAAACTGAAGGATGAATTTAATGTTGTCCCTGGAGGATCAGTACTGAGTTGTAGCAGTGACGCAGCCAGCTATCTCTATGAGAACTAAAGAAATAACTTGGGTAGATTTTTATTCCCAGGACAGCGAACCTGAGGAAGATGGAGAAAGCATGCCTGGGGAAATCCCCTAACTGCCATGTTTTAGCCCTGTCAGTCAAAGATTCTGTTCCACCTCTGTAATTTTAATATGTATCAAGTTATTTTATTATTCAGCAGTTGCTGGAAACTTCTGCCGTTCTGTTACACTAATTGGATAATGCAAATATGTTCCGCCGCTGTCCAGAACTCATTGGAGAACTGCCACTCCTCATCATTTTGTGATTTGAAGACATCCCTAGTCCCTTCCCCTGTGACCACCCCTTTCCTTTCCCCTTAAAACTCTGTGTAACCACTCCCCCGTGTCTTTCTTGTAGTCCTCATCCCCCCAGTAAACCTGGGTGCTGTTGGTAGAAAGTCCATTCTCTCCTTTTTGTTCCCACCTCGCTTTATTACCATTGACCACTCGGCTCCAATACTGCGCAGTTGATACCTAGGTAAATAGATAGACAAAGAAAAACCGCTCTTCTGCGGCCATCTGTCTCACTGAGTGCTGGACATCGCCCCGCAGACCTCCAGGCAGTCCTGTGGTACAAAAAGCGTTACTGAGTCTGTTGCTGTTCCGTCTTGTCATTAATGAGCTGTTATGATCTTTGCAATTTTGCAGGTGGCATTGATTGGAGAGTGCCTGAAGAACTGGAGGGCAGGAATCCAGGTGATCCTATGGAACTGGGAGTGAGAATTGACAAAAATGCTGGTACTTCATGACTGGGATACAGATACTGTTCTTAAGCAAAACCAGTCAGATCTCCTAATACAGGATAGTAAAGAAATAGTTGGGTTGCAGGTTTATAGAAAAAGACTAAGGTATTTTTATTACTCACAAATGACCAAGAAACACAATGGGAGGTTGTAGGAGAAACCCCACAAATTCAAAAAAATCAGTGTAAGCAGGAGTAAGCTTCATAATAAAATCCTTCTCTCTATTCAGAACTGGGGGAGACCTCAGCTGGAAATCTGTGTCCAGTTTTCTTGGGCAGCCAGGAATACACTGAATGAACAACTAAACTGGCACAAACAAAATGTTGCTCCAGCTCAAATTTATGACACTACAAATATATTGGACAAGGTCAAAATAATGAAACAGAAGAGGAGAAAAATGACCCATGCAAAGAGTAATGCAGGACAGAAGAACTGAAAACTACTACTGTTGAGATTTGATAGAACAGTCACACAGCAACCTAGTGGACCTTTGAACAGAAAAGTTAAAATTAGGTGGGATTTTCTATTTGAGAAGGATTAAATTTTCAGTACAAGAGAGAAAGATGCCATTTCTATTAGAACCATTCTTTCTTTTTTTTTTTTTTTTTGAGTCCTTAGAAACTCAGTGCTACATGATCTTGAATGTTGATAGTTCTAACAAACTAACCCAGGAGGAAACATGTTTCAAAGACAGGAGGCTAAATTTTGTGTGCAAAACAGTGTCTAAACGGCAAGAAATGAGCTTGGGAGATCCATAGGCAATGTGTTGTGTATGTTTGTACTTATCTCTGAAAAAAATTATATGGAAGCCTTTTAATTTTCTGTCAGAAAATGGGCTTACACAGAGGAAAAAACTTTTGTGTTGAATCCATGTGATTTGACTCCATGACTGGCCCTTGGTAGTTCCCTGGAAAGCAGTGAGCACGACATGGTTGTATATGCTGCGCCAGCTTTGATGTTTAACCTTGCTGCTTCAAAAGGCTGTTTAGAAAAAAAACCCTCAAAAACACTGCTGGAAGTAATAGTTGATAGTAACAAGGAAAAATATACAGTTAATATAGTGAAAGAAAACAAGACAAATTTTAAAAGTTTAGTAAAAGGATGAAAGCCGTTTTCTACACTCTTATGACTCCCTTCTGGTCGATAAGAAAAAGAACAATTAGGTAACTTCTGTTATCTGCATTAGAGAAAAGCACCAGAAGATCATGAATAGAGAAACCAGTGCTGTGTTAATGCAATTGAAAAGAAACTTTGCTCTTATTCACTGTCTATTCCCCTGTAATTTTAAGAATTTCATATATATAATCTTCTTTTGTAAACCAAAGAAATAAATTTAGGCTTTTTTAAATTTATCTCTCCATCTACTGGTAATTGACATTTGAAAACTTGAATAACCTCACAGTTTGCTTGTGTTCCCCTGCAGATCTGTGTTGAGACCCTCATTCTGTAGTCCCCTCATTACTGTTCTCTCCATCCATATCTTCCTACGTGTCACCCTCCTAAGGAGAAAGTGATGGGAATTTTTTTCCAACAGTGGGTTTCACACTAAGAGATGGAGATTTGTTCTTTTAAAAGCTAAACAGAATTTCATGGTTATTAACATGCTGGTTTTTTCAATGCAGCTTCTCTATGTGCTTATTCTAGGCAGGGCTGCAGGCATCAGCTTTTATTAAGCTTATTCAAAACTTTCCATTGTAGCACCCAGTTCACTTATAGATTTGAGAAAGCTTTGGTTATTTCAACCCAATTTGTCATGTGCAGTTTGAAAGTGTGATTTTATATCTTTCTAGACTTGAAACACTCCATCAAATATTGCACAGATATAAGAAATGCGGGCAAAAGAATAACAGACAGAGAAAACAGTTTCACATCTATGACCTTCATCTGTGTAGACCAAGAAGGCAAAAAAACGTGGCCTGAATTTTTGTAGAGCAAAAGGATCTTTTTTAACCCCTAAAAGGGAAGGGAAATTACTCACCACTCTTATTCAAGGCAGGAAGCAATGGCACAGAGGGTTCTACATGTTTTGAGGCTTGATGTCCTTGGAGAAGCTGGAGGAGAACAGTCTTGGGTTATTGTCACTCAAGAGTTGTCACAGTTCTCAGGACACCTCCAAGAGTCCCTCTCACTATAACACTGGAGACACATATGTTTCTCTAACACAGAGCTTCAGGACCACAGGCAAAGCATTTAAATTCAGTTTTCCATAATTCATTATTAAGAGAATCAATAGATAAGAGGAAGAAATATCAGGGAACAAAAATGCTATAGAAGGGGAAAAAGATGTATGTTGTATGTCACATCTTATAAATCCTAATACAATGTTATTCAGAAGTTTATAGATATTTCTGTCTTTAGCTACAGGTGAACACTGATTCATAGAAAAGCTGAAAACTCTTGGCAACTTGAAAGTCAATGAATTGTAAAAGAAGAATAGGCTAGATGCTGCCAGAATGACCCCAAGGATAAAACAGAGCATGGCAGGAGTATATTAACCCAGGTTAATGCACAGCAACAATGACAAATAGAATCATAGAATCCTACATTTTTTTAGGTTGCAACAAACATCTCAGATCTTAGAGTCAAACCATTAACCCAGGACTGCTAAGGCCACCATTAAACTATGTTCCCAAGTGCCACAACTGCATGTGTTTTAACTCCCTCCAGGGATGGTGACTCCACCACTGCTCTGGGCAGCCTGTTCCAGTGCTTGACAACCCTTGCAGTGGAGAAACAATTCCTAGCATCCAATCTAAACCTTCCTTGAGCTAAATTGAGCACACTGCTGTCTTATGTCCAGTCACTGTCAATGAACAAGCTCAGGTCCTTTTCTACCAGGCAGTTTCCCAGCCAGTCTGTCCCCAGCCTGTAGCTCTGCATGGGGTTGGTTGTGTTTGTTTGCCTTATTGCACCTCATAAAATTGGCCTCTGTCCATCAGTCCAGCCTGTCCAGATTCATCTTCCTACCCTACAACAGCTCAAAAATCCCACCCAACTTTTCCTGTACAAACTCACCAAGGGAACATTCGATCCCCTCATCCCAATCATTGATAAAGATATTAAACAGGCCTGGCCTCAACACTGGTTTTTTTTTTCCCAGCAAACAATGCACCCATCCACACCATGGGAAGCCAGTTTTTCCAGGAGAATGCTGTGGGAAATGGGATGAAAGGCTTTACTAAAGCCTAGGTAAACAACATCCGCAGTCTTCTGATTCCTTAGGATTTTAGCTTCTATATTTTTTAATTTAATCCTGTAATTCTTTAGTGTATAACTCTAGACTTCATATACAGTGCTACAGTTCTCCCATTTTGGTCAGACAAACCAATTCCTGTCTAGGCCTGAAACTCAAGGACACCTCACTGTCTCAGGTCCTGAGAGATGTAAATAAGCAGGGGGAGGGGAGCAAATTTGGAGTAAATTATTTCATTACCTGAAGCTGTAATTGGAGCATTAACCCCCAATATGCAAATAGACCAAACTTATAAAAGTATGAAAAACCTGTGACGTGTTGTCCATTTTAGGGTGTAGCCCTTTGGTGGGCTTTGGCTGCCCTTAATGTACATGAAGGCCCTGCAATAAATATAGCCACTTTTATTCTCCTAATTTTGTCTGGCCTCTGTTTTTTAGGTAGTCCCAACAAGGCATCACTTCCCTCATCCTCCCAGTGGGTCACCCTGTCATAGAATGAGATCAGGTTAGTCAAGCAGAATCTGCCTTTCTTGAGTCCATGCTGGTTGTCCCATATGATGATCTGCTCCATGACCTTCTGCTGTACTAAGGTCAGACTGCAGAGTCAGATGGCATAAAGACCCAATGGAACCTCCATATTAAACTGGAAAATCTAATCTAATCTGATGTGCCCGGCATGGGCAGCATCAGTGATATGAGGGGTTTTGTAGATTATACAGTCTGTCTGATGAAAAGATGAAGGTTTTATTATTCACAGACATACCTGAGCTTTTTCAAATCCTTCTGTAAGTCTTAGCTCCATTTTACCTTATGACAGTGACTTGCACAGATTAATTACTTGACTAATAAACCACTTTCTTCTTCACCATATAAAACTTGCTTTAGAACTGTATGACACATCCACATTCCTCTCTTTACATATTTGCCATCTATTGAAATCTGAATAGCCAAAAATTACACTGCTTCGTACAGATAATTTTTTCATTATTTTAATAATCATAACTGCCATTTTATATTTTTTTCATTATTTGTTTTATTCTTCCATTTCTGTCATATCCTGGGGACAGTGAACCTTAGAAAATCTATAAAGTTGTTCTTCAAACCACAGTCACTCTTTGTTACAATTTATACTATTTGAGCAGCTAAAATGTTGCTGATAGTTTTATGTTTTGTCTCTCCTGAGTACTTTGCTTGCGCTTTCCATATCAATGTAATGATAGCTTTATTTTCAGATTTGACTTTTTAAGGTTTTTGGTGAAGATGCTGCTTTTTTATGTAATTATCTTCCAAAAGGTTGAAAAAGTAGGGCCAGTGCCACATCTCAACGATAATACTCAAAGTTACTAAGCTCTAATTTCTTTAAATAACTGACAGAAATAGCATTGGACATTTGTGTTTAATAAAGTAGCAATGATCAAAAACCTGCCTTCTCAATAAAGGCTATAATAACATCAGGTGGTATAAAACTGGTTTACAGCTGGTGAACCTCAGTGCCAGCTGGATAGACTGTATAGTACAGAAGGACTTCAGAAAAATTTCCTTGCATTTTCCCCAGAGAGAAATAAGGGAGCAGGAGCTGAAACCTCCATTAATAATTAATAACTGGTTCCATGTACAACAGTCCAGTTGCATCTCTTACGTATCACAGACCAAAACATTTTGTTTTGTAGTTTGGTATGATACAGTAGATAATTCAGACTAATTTGAATAAACTATATATTTTAGCTCCAGCAATGGTATTGTATTTGACTGGAACAACATAAAAAATTTTGGTCTTTATTCTCATCTGATCAAAGACTTAAAGAGCTGATTAGGAGGAAGAACTTCCTTGAAGTTCTGATGGAAAAAAAATGCAAAAATTTGTAATACATAAAAAAATCTTCTAAATCCAGTGTATGAAGCAGCATCACTCAGAACTTTATTAGGTATTAAGGTAAAAAAAGTAAGAAAGTTTGCTGAACAAAGCAATCCCATCAAGTTTTCTAATTCTCCTTCACAGTTTCCTGACATGAAGGTAAAGTCATTACATTAATGCCCCCTTTTCCAATTAGCCTTATTGTCCATGACAAGTCTCATAAAGACCTAGCACTTCATTAGTTTCAAGACGCATTGCTGTACAGAGTGTAAGGGAATGAGACCTTCCCCAAACTGCTGCAGACTCCACATGAATGAGATGGTCCTACAATTTCATTGCTGTACATTAATGCCTTACCTAGTGAACTAGTTAAACAGGCATCCTCTTTGTAACCTTTAGTGTTTTTGTACAAATTCATTAGTGTCACCTCTTTGCTTGCTGTCTCCTCAGTGATTAATTGATATTGATCAAAATTTAAAGTGTTTTCCCCCTTCAATGCAAGTGAAAGATACCACATGACTGACACAAACTCTCAAATTCTGTCTTCATTAGGTAAGTTCAATCAGAAATGGTAGCAATGCAGCACAGTAAGGGTAGCTGTTAAGTCAGATGTAAAATAGCAAGGCACAACTTTATTCTTTTTTGCTGAGAAGTTCCATGTGAGCAATAACAGCAGTGTTTTATAGAGGGAATAACAGAAGCTCAAGATCAGAAGTGGGATTTACCTTATATTATTATTAAAGAGTTAAATATCTAAGCATGAGTGAGTTATACTTTAGAGTCAGTGGCAAATAGTAGGCAGTTCAGATGATCAGCTCACCTGAATCATTTTAGATGCTTATTTTGAAGCAATATGAATTGTAGTGAGTGCTTGGGTTATTTAAAGTTGTCATGGTTTAATCCCAGCCAGCAACTCAGCACCACACAGCCACTCCCTCCCTTCCCCACCAGCAAGATTGGGGAGAGAATCAGAAAGGTAAAAGAGAGAAAACCCATGGGTTGACATGAAGACTGCTTGATAGGGGAAGCAAAAACTGCCCACAAAAATGGCAAAATAAGGAATTAATTTACCCCTTTCCATGGGCAGGCAGGTGTGCAGCCATCTCCAGGTGACTTGGAAAGACTAACACCATAACTCCAAATTTTCCTCATTTCTTTCTTCTTCCCTCTGCTTTGTATACCAACCATGATATACGATCCGGAATATCCCTTTGATCAGTTAGGGTCACCTAACTGTCCCAGCTGTGTCTCCTCCCAAACCCAGTGCACCCTCAACCCCCTGACCAGTGTGGCAGTATGAAAAGCAGAGAAGACCTCGGCTCTGTGTGAGCCCTGCTCAGCAATAACAAGAACATCTCTGTATTATTGAAACTGTTTTCAGCACACATCCAAAATATAGCCCCATGCCAGCCACTGTGAAGAAAATTAGCTCTACCCCAGTCAAAGCAAGTACAAAGGTGTAGGAAAGTTACTTAAATATGTGCATTCAATAGCAGCTACATAAGTGTCTCAAAAGCTGGCAAAGAGCTGTCAGGTACAGCAGAGGAGCTTTGGGAGGAGTGTCCATATAGTGGACATCAAAATTTCAGTGTCTTCATCCATGAGCTGCATCTCACCCTTAGGTTAGAAGAAGCACTCCAGAGTGATAAAAATTTCTCTTTTACTTCAAAGTTGGGTCTGTAGTCCAAAGTCCAAGAAAGAAGAAGTTTATCTCCACAGAGAGAGATTTATCTCCTTTCCAAAAAGAAGTAGCCAGGAAATATCAGACAACCCATAGATGAGTGGGTGTTTCTCTCTCTCCATTGCTTAAAGCTAGAACTTGAGTCACTTGAGTGTTTGCAAGTACTTAGCTGCAAGAAAAAAATATGAGAGAAATACAGGCTGAGAGTGAAACAGCAGGAGCCTGATGGAAGCTGTCCCACCAGTCCTATTTAACCTGCGCTCACAACAGCCTCTGCATAAAACTGCCTCTCTTTGGACAGCCAGGAGCAGGTTAATGGTGGATATAACCTCTCAAGTTTGTGCTATAACACTCCCTAGTTTTCTATTTGCTAACCCGTGTTCTTTTAGCTAGAAAGGGATCTGTATCTTCCAAACTATGAATATACCATATACTGTTGAGCATCAAGATCAATCAAACTGAGATCACACCAGTGAAGCTCAACAAATGATGCTGAGCACATATTCGCAATTCATGGAAATGGAAATGGTCAGACATGATTTTTTTTCCTCTTAGGTGTATAGCTAATGAGACATTTCCATTAGAAATCCAGACAGGGTAGGATAGTTCCAGCCTTAATGCAGGTTTTTTGGAGGGGTGAACTACTCTGTAGGGTTGCTTAGCTTTTCACCTTGATTACTATACAGAGTATCTAAGGTAAGTGGGTTCCTACTTTAGGTGCCTTAAAACCAGGTGGGATGAATCTGGGAATATTTGTTAGGATACTCCACAATGCTTTAGTGCCAAAATCAAGGAAAGCACAGCCACCACAAGTGAGGCAACACTATCAGGTTCCTGCTATTCACTAAGAAGAGTTAGAGCATTTCACTGACATGCTGCAGGTACTTCTCTGGATTAATTCAAGAGAGAAAATTAACTGTTCCAGCCACCAGCTACAGAAGCTTGTCTCTTTATCTGAAGCTGTAGCATTTTGCATTTCCTATTTGATATAGACAGCCATAAACTGAATATCATTAAGATTCCTTCACAAGGGGAATAAGAAAGTAGAGCTCACTACAGTGTCCCCTGTTTCTTTAATTTCACAGCTGAATTATCAGAAACTTGCTTAAAGAGGAAAGGCTATAAGAAAATTCAGAGCTGCTGCAAACATGTATATGTACACATAAATATGTTCAACCCTTTGGGTGTTATTAGAGTGGAAATAACATCTAGTATATGCTAAAGCTAAAGTAATTAAGAAAAGGGGTCATGCATTTTTTAATAGGAAATGACAGAGGGCATTTCATCGCTGCAGAACCATGTAATTTTTACTTAAGCTAGTTTTAAAATAGGTAGCTTGGCTGGTGGTAGTGGAGAGCTCAGAAGATGCTGAGAAAACAGAGCATTTACCTTGTTTTCTTGAAGTGTGGTGGGAAGTGTTTCAGCTCACAGTGACCTCCCCATGACTGACATCTGAGCCAGCTGAAGCTGCCTGATCAACTTATGAGAACAAAACCAGTAAGGATTTATTGAGAATTTAGACACCAAGCAAAACTTAGATGCTTGAAGGATTAAAACATTTGATCCTTTGACCCTGGCATGGAGCAGTGATTACTTGAATTATTTTAACAGACAGTGTCCTAACTGGTGGAACAGGAAGTCTTAGGCATGTGAAAGCAAATAGTGGACATGAATGCCAGACAACTCATCCACTACATTGATGCAATCCACTAAAGACAACATTCAGCTTGCTCAAAGTTCTAGATATTAGAGACAGAATAGATTGTAATGAACAAAATTTGCTTACAGCAGTAAAGAATAAGTTGATTCCTATCTGTACTGTTTTCAAATTCACTCCGTATTGGAGATGATTATCTTCTCTCAGCTTCAAAGGACATATTTGCCATGGTTCTTGGGGAGAAGCATTTTTTCTGAGATAATCTGTCCAAAAAGGCGGCACAGACTGGTGATGAGAATCACCATTAAATAAGCACATGTGGGCTTATTTCAGTGCAGTGCCATGATAACATCCATACCTGCAGTACAGTGACAAGAGGGGTGCCAGGGGATCTCTCAAGGACACAACAGTGGTTATGGCAGCGAGGGAACATACAAGGCCCTAACAACCTCCCAGAGACCCTTGCCAGGCTCTCCTGTATGCTCATCACTCCTGGGTTGTGGGAGTGCTCTGTTTTGGCAAGTTTTGCCGTCATACAGTTGTGCTAGTGTGCGAGGTTATACTGGGGAAAATCAGCAATTGTCTCTCTGGGTTGGTTTCTCACATTCTGGGTTCCTCACTTGTGATTGCACTGCACTGAGTGGTGACCTAAGAGTTCTGGTGAGAGCCAGGTTCCACCTGCAGTCCCTGCAGAAGAAGAAAAGGGCACATCTCCATTAAAGTTTTGTCAGCTCATAAATCTTTATTCTTTTTGCTGCTGCTGAGCTGGCAAACACAGTCTGAAAGTTGTGCATCACTGTGGCTTTGAGCCCAAGCCGGTACATCAGCCTCACATGTGGTGCTCGCTGCACCCTCAAGGGCTTCTGTTGGTCTGGCCATGCTGCTTTTCTGTCTGTCTGTGGTAATATTGTATGACCTACATTTGTCTCCCTGTTTAATGCATTTGTGTCTGATTAGGTCCTGGTTCTGCCCCTCCTGCTTGCTCTCCAAATATCATTACTCCTTAACTAAATCTAGATGTCTAGAATTAAAGAGTCTTCCTCTGTTGATAATTATTTTATTTGAGTCAGGGAGTAGCTTTCTATCTGTATCTGGGTCAGTATTAAGCTTAGCTTCCAGTGTTAATTTTCATGCTAAATATTCTTAATTTGTTCCTCCTTTATAAGAAGCTCCTTGATCCAGTAAATCTTCTTGTCCCTCCTACGGTGTCTCTAGTTATGAATTGCCATGATTCACTGAATCTGCAGAGAAACTATTTTAATTATCCTCCCTTTCTTGCTCTGTCTTCTGCCATGATGTCCAAGCCTCCCATGGAGGGAACATTCCTATCCTCCTTCAGGTCCCCTGAGGCAGTTGGAAATTTTTCATGTCAAATTATCTTTTTGTCTCCCAAATCATACTGGATAAGCACTTCTTATCCACAATCACAGTTGATTTCTGTGAGGAGATTCCAGCTGCAGGGAAAGGGAGATATAAGCTCAGGGGCGACTACCAGAAAAAATGGATATATTGTCTCATTTATGTAAGACCTGGAAAAGCCAGAGAAAGTCTGATCTGCTGCATCGCTCTCTGGACTAAAAGTGTCGCAGATTTCTGCTTGATTCTGTGTATGAAGGAAAATCACGTTTGCATAATTTGTAGCTGGTAGATGTTTTATTTTTTGGATTTTGGACTCCACTACACTTTTGGGTGAGTGATGGTCATAGGCAATGGGATACAGAATCTCTAGATCTCAGATGTATTGAATCCAGCTCAAACAGCACAGTTGTCTTTGCTCAAATTCCAGTAGTTCTGAAAACTGGTTTCTGGGCATCCTGAGACCTCAGAAGAAAGCATCACAAAGTTTGCAAACAATTAGGACTTTGCTTCATGCTCTGACTAACAAGGCAATCGCTTAGATGGCAGCTTAAGCTTTGGTGCAGTTAGTTGAAAAAAATGACAAAAGCCTGGATAAAATGCTTTCCTCTCAGGCTCAGCACTGTCAGTCATCCATTCAGGCTTTAGAAGTTCCCCGGTGCTCTTTGTTCAGCGAGAGGCTTACTGGAACCACCACACACTGTGTCAAACTACCAGGAAATCCTTTATCAGTGCATCCTTTTGAAACTGTCATTGAACTGTATGGACCTAAAAAGTGATAAGCATTCATAATACCATGTTCTTTTTATCCATGTGTCGTAGCTTAGTCTCAGTTGGTTTTATCTTAAGCTCAGGATTTTCAGTCCAAGCTAGTCTGCTGCAACTCCCCACCTCCTTGTCCTTTTAAAAATGGTGCTTAACCCATCACATATAGATACATAAGGAAAAAAAATCATACTGATTTTTATCTAAATCAGAAGTTTATGCCTTTTGTTTGTAACTTAGACTTCTTTTGGCAAGTTCATTAGCATCCTGGCCATGCTACACTGGCATAAGTCCCACAAGCATCATAGCTTGTCAGAGTGATAGTGTTGAGGTTTTGTTTGCTGAATTTTTTATTTTTTTTTCTGTTTATTTGTTTGTTTGTCTGTTTGTTTAGGGGTGTGCGTGTTATTTAGCATTAATCAAACAATTAATCAAACAGAGATGTGAAACAAGGATCTGAACTGTTTCATGGGCATTTCTCATCTTGGCATCATTTGCCCTTAAGAGCACTCATACAGCCACACCCAGTCATGCAAGCACAACAGAATCCAGGAGGATCAGCTGAACTTCTGGGTACAAAACCCACTGCTCACTGTCCAGCACAGTTTCACTTCTTCTCTTTTTGAGGGAATCCAAAGATTTGAACCAGCATCCAAAAATGCATATATGGAAAGCATCTCATAAAGAGAATTGAACTTGCAGACCAGTGGGTTGTCTTTACATGGTGCAAAGAATTTGGGTGTGTTTCTGCAATACATTGCCTGCTGTACATCAGGAATGGCTTTGGGGTAGCTGTCAAGGAATGACACAGAAAGGAAGATGTAGTTCCTGCTCTTGGAAGTAATAATAGATGATGTATGTGCTAATCAGAAATATGAGTGTAGACTTAGCCAGAATACACTGCTAAAGTGAAATCACTCTGCCAGAGATGTTACAACTTTCATCAAGGCAGCTTGGTTAAATCAGGAAAAGAACTCAAGGATATAAGTGCAACATTAGGCAACTAAATTCCAAGTCTGCAGAATTTCTAATCTATGTTCTATAAATAGAAAAAAACGAAATTTGTAGATCTTAAGAGTGCCCTGAGATTCCATGGATATATTGACAGTCTGGAGCAGCTAAACACCCAGTTCACAATAAATCCTGCCAGGTGTTGGGCTATCTCTAAGTGTCCTGTCACTTACCTTACGAAAATCCTTTCTCCAAATATACACAATATAGGCTGCAGAAATAAACACAGGTACTAAAAATATATATATATATAAATAATGCTGTTGGTGTGACCATGACCCTTTAGGAAAGAATAGAATGGAGTGGAATAGTTCCAACTGGAAGGGACTTAGAACAATCATCTAGTCCAACTGCTTGATCACTTCAGGGTTGTCCAAAAGTTAAAGCATATTTTTAAGTGCACTGTCCAAATGCTCCTTAAACACTGACAGGTGTGGCACATAAAACACCTTTCTAGAAAACCTGTTACTGTGCTTGACCAGCCTCTCGGAAGGAAATATTTCCTAATGTCAAGTTTAAACATCCCCTGACACAGTTTTGAACCATTCTCATATGTCCTATCACTGGATACCACAAAGAGGAGATCAGCATCTCCCTCCCCACTTCCCCTCCTCAGGAAGATTAGAGGGCAATGAGGTTGCCCCTCCATCTCCTTTTCTCCAAACTAGTGATTTTAGTGCTTCAGTGCTCAAACACACATCTAACACTGCCCATGAACACCCATCTCAACTCTGTGGTGATCCTGACTGTATTCCCAGTACCCACCAAAGCCACTCTATAATTCCCTACCACAACTGGCCAGATGAGAAAAAAAAAAAAAAAAAGAGTTCATGAGTTGAGATAAGGACAGGGAGAGGTCGTTCACCAATTACCATTTGTCATGGTTTTGATCCTGACT
>VYZT01007355.1:169607-288124 GCA_013400735.1 Pomatostomus ruficeps | reverse complement strand
GGGAGAGGCTGGCTCCCTGGGAGGGGAAAAGTGCCCAGGGTTCCAGAGTTTTCCTCTGAGGCACCTGAGCAGATGGTGAAGGGTCCTTTGTTTGGTGAAGTAGGATGTTAATAAGGTCCCAGATCAACGGGTGCTGTTATGAGCAGAGCTCCAACTCACGGCTGCTCTTATGAGCAGAGCTCCAACTCACGGTAGAAGCAAGCAGCAGAAGACAGAACCTCACAGTGGTGGTGAATCCTTCCCACCACGACTGCAGCCTCCTTCCCCCTTTGAAAGCTAAGAGCAAGAGAGAGCCCTAGGAGCTGTGCCTGGGCCCCCTTCTTCCCCAGCCCAATTCTCACGGTATCTCTGCTCTTCCCAGAGAAACCCTCAGGTAAGAGAAGTGCAGCCAGGTGCCCTCCCCACCCTGAGCTTGGCCACTTCTTTTGTCTCTCTTGAGTACCCAGTTGTTACTGTTCCTTAGAAACAAAATGGGGAAAAATTCCTAAGAGAAAGAAATAAAAGGGAAAAGAATCCTAGACCCCAACACTGCATTTTTCTGTAAGAGTAAATCTTTAAACAATGGAAGATATGTAGAACACTAATAGGTCAATGTATATTCATTATATGAAGTTGAGAATTCAGGCAAGTCTATAAAGTTATTTTTCTTGGTAATTTTCTCTAATTTTTGTATGTCTTCAGAGAAAGTGTTTTGGGGCATTCAGTGGGCATTCACAAGTTAAAACTATTGCTATGCAAGTGTATTAGAATGTGGGTGAGCCTTTAAATAGAATAGAATAAATGATAGAATAAACAGGAATAGAATAGAAAAGAAGAAAAATAGAACAATTTATAATAATATTAATAATAATACTACACCTATGGAGAGGACTAAATTCACTGTTGCCAGTGAATTTAGTCCTCTCCATAGAGGCTCCAATAGAGCCATCAGTTGCTCTAATTCCCTTGATTTAAATTTATTTCTGCCTATTTATTCCAACCTGACCGGATGTGCTGGCCAAGTACATTTGAAAGTTTCCAGAGTATCTGGTCACACAATTGAGGACGCTCTAGATTAACTGCCTGTACAAATTTGAGTGACCCAACCACCACACATTCACCAATCACTCAGGCCTGCTGGCACCCTGGACCTGTGGATGCTCTCTGAGTTGTGCAGAACTGTGAAGGCTACAAGTCTAATCTACTTTAGCTGAGCACAGTGCCTCAGATGCTAGTTTTGAATGTACATATAAATCTATAAATCTCAGTATGGCCTTTTGAACTGTATATTACTATAGAACTGTGGGAAATTCCTTTTGGGAGAGAAGTGGCACAGTTGATATTTATCACTACAAAGTCTATTGCAACACACTGTCTCTTTCCTTTGAAATAAAAGCTTTTGAATTACAGATGATCAACTATATTCACACCCCAAGCGAAACCTGAATGTTTCTGGCATTTTGCCAGTATCGGCTTGGGTGTGAAATATTTGATATTTTGCATTTATTTTTTACAGTAGTAAGAGCACTTTCTCAGCTAAAATCTCCTTTGCCATCCAGGAAGTGCTGCTGGGCGTGCAGCTACTCCAGACCTCTGCTCAGTAAATCTATGTCCCATGACTGAACTGTAGTCCTGGGCATTGAACCACCTGACCACACAGGGATGCCATCATGGTACAATCACTGACCCCACCTACAATTTGACAGGTTAGCAATAAGCAATACTTTGGGATATATTTTGATAAAGGTAATTACATTAATCTATGCACGTGACCAATGAAACAAGGCTGCTGTACAGGCTGTGTGCAATGTGGCTGAGTTAGCACTGACACAGGCATCTTACCTCAGCAGTTCCAAAATCTCTAGCTCTGCAGCCTGAATGTAGCATTAACTTATCTTCCTCTCTCAGGTATTGACATTTCTTTCCTTTGGGGAAGGAGGCATAAGATTTTAATGAACTGAGAAAGAAGATGTTAACCTTGTAAGAGGGATCAGTCACAGAGTGAGTTCTGAGTTAATCTCTAACACTAGTGGTCATTTGAGTATTGCTGCTAACAGAGTCAGTATTCCTCTCTCCAGGAGATGAGCAGTCACTCCACTAAATCCCACTTCTGTAGAATTTTGGGAACAGAGGCTGACCAATCTGTGAGGACCCATGGAGCAAAGGCTGACAGATTTCACACCACTCAGCTGCCCAGCTCATGCTGAGGTGCAGTGAGGGAACACATCACACCATCTCTGCAGGACCTTCCTGAGAAAGCAGAGCTATCAGTCCTACTTCCAATGTCTCAACCAAACTGTCTTAGCTGTAATTCAATAGAAATAGAGAGGAGGAATAAATATTTCTCTCCCTGCTACAAGAGTCACTTCTAGCATTCAATTAGTCTCCAGCAGAGATCTGCCACTTGGAATTTCACAGGACAAAAAGAATGCTGCCACTTGTGGATATGAATTTTTACAAGGCAACACTTGTAGGTATGAGGTTTAGGCTCTCACTTGCGGCTCATTTAAAGACAGCTACCCTGGGCTTGATTTACAAAGGCATGTGTCGTGGTTTGAAAATAACTCATGAAAATCATCTAAGGGGCTCATGATTGAGAATAAGAATTGTGAGAGAAATATTTTAATGCAAAAACAAGGCTTAGTTTAAAACCATAAAGTAAATTTATTGACAGGATTAGAAGAGGATATCAAGCAGTAAAATAAGTTTTAAAACACGTTTCTTCCATCCCCCCAACCTTTCAGTCTTTCTCACCAAACACACAGGGATACAAAACATGGAGGAGACTTTTTTCTCTTGTGCTATGGGGTCTTTCTTACAGGGGATACAAGCTTCTTCTGTGTGGTTTTAATTTGTACGAGGTAGCAGCCCGCCCGACCTGCTACAATGTGAATCCCTCCCACAGACAAAACCGGCTTCCCAAAACTGATTTGCGTGGGTCATTAGTTCATGGGGTGTAGTCTTTTAAGGATGAGATGTTCTAGTTTGGAAGCAAGGGCTGTCTCTAGAAGCAAAGGGTCTTCTCTTTCTGTTTGAGTCTTCCACTAGATTACAGCTTTTTAGCATCCACCTGCTCCAACATGAGCACCTCTTCTCACTGGCCGCCCAGTGGATTTTTGCATCCCCCCATACACTCATGAATTATAGGGAGACAGTTTGTTTCACTGTAGATTTTACTATGGTCCACAGAAAGAACCTGCTTCCACCATTTAAAGCATTGCCTCCCCATTTCTCTTTACCGACTCTGGTGTTCACCATGTTGTTGTTCTCACGTGTTCACCTTTTTCTCTTCACTGACCAAAAGGGAAAACAAAAGAAAAAAAACACTTGTGGCCCCCAAACACCATTGATAACAAGTTTTTTACCAGTTCAAAACAACCTTAATGGGGTTTTGCAGCACTGAAAAGGCCGATCTAGTTCGGGTTTCATGTCAGGGAATCGTTTGCCATGCTTTTTGCCGCTGTCCACTGGCCCCCGCTGCCACCATACGGGCAGGATCTGTTGCCACAGCGCTGCCACTATCACACCGGGTGCTGGGAAAGAGTTCTGCTGCCACCAGCTCTGCTCCTCCACCTGCAGCGTGGCTCATCAGAAGTGGCCAAATAAAACAAAATTCGCTGCAGGCTGGACTCAGGCAGCTCCAGCTGCTGAGCATAGGTCCAGCCACTGCGCATGGCCACGCCATTCACGCGCGGCCCTGGCAGCTCCAGTGGCTCCACGCAGCTCCACGTGGCTCCGCATGGCTCCAGCTATTTTGGGCTTTCTTCTGCAGTTTGGGCAGCTCTAGCTTCTCAGAGTCCCCAGCAGCGCCGGGTTTTCTCTGCCAACCCTCTCTTGCAGGCCCCGGAGTGTGTGTGTGTGTGTGGGGTGGGCATCAGTTAGTGTGGCAGGCCCTGGCTCCGCGGCTTTGGCACGGCGAGCCCAGCTGCATGGCCCCGGGCCACATGGCCACATGGCAGCTGCGGTCCCTGGCCACCCAAGGGAACATGACCACTCCGGTTTCTCCCCTCTCCCCTGTTTTACGTACCCTTAAAAATGTTTTATCGTAAAGGCGTCCCAATAGGATTGGTTCTCTCACAAAGAACCACCCCTGTGGCTCCACCCCTCTTTTTCCCACCACACACAAAGGAACAAGCCGTGCACAATCAGCACAGCATGAAAGCCCCTCATGATGCAAACAGAAACCCAAGACTCTTGACCCTCTAAAGCCATGATCTTAACGGAAGTTTTGTGCTTAAATGGATTAGAAAAAATTGTAATCACTTCAGGACTTCTATCCTCTTCCTACAGGTGAATCAGGAATGGTTTAATACTTCAAATACTCTCTTACTTGAAAGGACTAAATTACTGGGTTTTGCCTCTTTAAACAGGAAAATTTGCACCATGAGACACAGTCCCATAGGATCTCCAAGTTATGTGAGCTTCCCTTCTGGTCAGTAGGCACTGTCAACAGCAGAATTGCAGTCTGCAAAAGTTTGCATTTGGATGCTCCCCAACTTCCACCTAACCCTATTCTACAATTATATTTCTACCAAAAAATAACTGAAAAAAAGGGTAAAAAGAAAAAGTCCCTATACCTTAAAAGTGTGTAATTCTATGATAATGGATTTACATAGACATCTGCTGGGCAGAAGACTTCCGTGCTCATTTATGATGTTAAGGGTTGGGATGCATGACCTAGTGGGCACAACTTATCCTCTTTCTGACTCACACAGAAACAGGATACAGAAAAGCTGGTGGGGGGGGGGAAGAGGATGAAGCAAGAGGGAATGAGAGACAGAACGATCACTGTTGTTCCAGCTCGTCATCACGTAATTTTTATCTGTGACCACCTCTAAAGACCAATGCTTTGCATGGGCTGAGGATGCTTTGGGAGAGCCCTTGCCTGTATGAACAACCATGGACATATGATGCTCAAATGAGAACAAAGGGCACTGTGAAACCTGTGTACACTCCATGCTGCCTGAAATACTGAAAGCCTCTTTTAGGAGACAACTTACAGAAAAATAAAAAAGTTTACAAACTGGTTTATGAGACAGTTAAACAGTTCTTGAGGGGTGTGGTCTTTATAACTGAATTATAAGAATAAAAGAAATCTGAGGAGCAGGCAGAGGCCTTAAAGCCCAACATGCTTGACCTCATTTGGTTTAATTGCACTGCTGGCTCTCTCATTATAACCTTCACTTGGACAACAGTCTCTGGAAATCATTTAAACTCCTTGTTTCAGTTGCCTTTGCTAGTGATTTAATCAATAACTTTATTACCTCTTTGGTAAGATAGCTCTGAGTGCCCCAGTCTTGAAATAAAAACCTCTTAGGTTTGAATCTTTTAGCCATATGAACATATTTATCCAAGATCTTCATCAGAACCTTCTATAAATTTTATAACTTTTTCTTAGTCATCTTGAGGATGCTGTTTTCCATTGTGGATGAACCCAGGTCCCCTTGCATTGTCTCTCTGTCCGGAGCAGGGCAGAGAGCTGAGGGCAGGCTGAGCTCTGCAGAGTTCCTGGAGGAACAGTGAGGTGCCAGTGGGAGGGTGGACAGCAGGGAAGTGTCTGCAGCTGGGGCTGAATGGGGCCAAGGGAGGTACCACAGCACTGGGAATCCCTGTGCTACCACAGCACTGGGAATCCCTGTGCTACCCCTACCACCTTTGTTACTATAGCCAAGGCCTAACAGGGTGCAGATTTCATCTTCCCTTGTGTTGCCAGTGGCTATAGCATCATTGATGCCACAGTCCTCAAGACTTTTCCCTTTCTTTGTACATAGCAAGTGTTATATTTGAAGAAAGCCCTTCCTGAAAGTCTTACCTTCAAACTGACTTTTTCATATCTGCCCTCCATTAACTTCTTTATTTTTAATATTTAGGTTATTTCTTTTTAAATCATGTCCTGTTCTTCAGAAGGGTTTCTGTTCAGCCAGTGACCTTCCAGAATCACAAATTCAGTGTGTTGTGGTTTGACTCTGGCCAAACGCCAGGCACCCTCAGCAGCTGCTCACTCATTCCCTCCCCTGCCACAGCTGGGCAGAGGAGGAAAAGAAGAAGGGAAAAAAAAATTTAACACAAGGATCCATGAGTTGAGATAAGGAACCGGGAGAAAATGCTCCAAGGACAAAACAGACTCAACTTAAATTGCAAAGTGAAATTTATTACTATCAGAGTTAGAAGGAGCATATGAGAAATAAAATAAACCTTTAAAGGCACCATTCTTCTTCCTACCCTGCCTGCCCCCCAGCCCCCCCCCACCAACAGTGCAAGGGGAGCAGGGTGTGGGGGTTCAGGTCAGTCCATCTCCAGAATCTTCTTCTCCTGCTTAGAGAGAGGAGTCCTTCCTCTGCATTGCCGTGAGGTCCCTCCCACAGGAGACAGTTCTCTGTGAACTTCTATGGCGTGGGTTCCCTTGTCCACAGGGTGCAGTCCTCCAAGGACACACTGCTCCAGCATAGAAGCAAGGTCCCCCTCTCTCTCCAGCTGGGTCTCCCACCTGGACTGCAGCTTCCTCGGACATCCACCCGCTCCAGTGTGGGCACCTCCCCGCCAGGCTGCGGATGGGTCTCTGCATCCCTCATGGACCCCACGGGCTGCAGGGGCACAGCTGCTTCACCATGGGCTCACCACGGCCTGCTGAGGAATCTCAGCTCCATTCCCTGGAGCTCCTCCTCCCCCTCCTTCTCCACTGACCTTGGTGTTTCCGTGTGGTTTTCCCTCACATGATCTCACATCCTCCTTCTCTGGCTAAAAGCAGCTGCATGCACACTTGTTTTGATTTTTTCTTAAATATGTCACCACAGAGGCATAACCAACCTTACTAATTTGCCCAGGCTTGGCCAGTGTCATGTCTATCATCTTCAGACCCATCAGAAATTGGCTCTGCTGGATATGGTGAAGGCTTCCAGAAGCTGCTTACAGGAGCCATCTTTGTGGCCCCCTCCCCACTACTAAAACCACAACACAGTGCCACATGATTTCAGCTCCAAGAGCTCAGAAGTGAATGGTTTCAAAGCTGGAAATAGTCAATCCTTTTCTGAACATGGTTGTGATGTTCAGTTTTCTGGAAGTAGAGCAGGGGCTAACAATGAAATAGGCACCATTAAGACACTAAAACTCCTGGTAAACTGATTCCATCAGGGCTCAGTCCTGCTGTGAGAGGGCTGTGGAGGATGGTCTTCTTGGGAGCATGTTTTGGAAACACTTGGGTCTGGTCCTGGCCTGTCTCATGCTCTGAATCCTTATACAAAGTGTGTCCACTATGGTCCTTAGGTAGGCCTGCTCAGCCTGATTGCAAGGATGGAGTTGGGAAACATATGAGCAGTGCTGAGTGGGTCCATCCCCATGGTGTCCAGTGAGGCCTGCCAAGAAAGCTCAAGCTTCCTTACCACAATATACTTAGAGGTGGCCCTTTTTTCACCTTTCCATAATCTTCCAGCCCCCTCCCAGGGCAGGATCCACCCAGGCAGACCTGCAGAGGATTTCTTGAAGGCTACAGCACCCAGCAGCAGGCTACTTTGGCTCCTCACTGCCTGCAGGCAATGGGAATACTTAGTAGTTCCCTATGGAGGTTCTCCAGGGCTGGGGGAAGCCTCCTTCCACTTCTGTTCCCACATCAAATTTGAGAACAACCTGCTTCCTACCATCAGAATTTCTGTCAGCTCTCTCACAGGATAGATCCTGAGCACTAGTGCTGGCTGTCACACTGTCCTCCAGCCACTGGATAAGGCACAACCTTTCTGCCTCAGTTTCCCTTTCCGCAAAATTAGGGTAATTGTGGTGGACATCTCAAGGGGGAAGGGGTTCAGGGAGATTAATGAGCTCTTTGTAAAGTGCTTTGACTACGAATACTGCTATGGATAGTAAGTGCTAACTATCAATTATTAAGTGGGAGTCAGGTTTCAGAAGCTTTATATCAGGGAAAGGTTAAGGAAGTGTAATACCCAAAGACATGTAATGAAGCTTAGTACTGCCCCATAGCACTGGCTATGAAAAGCTAAAAATACAGTAAAAATTCGAGCTCTGTAGCCTATGCAGAGTATTTTGCTCTGCTGCTATAATGATGACACTTAGAATTAGACTGACATAACCTAGAGAGCTCTGGGGACTCATCATCTCTGAGATTTCACTTAATTATTGGCAAACTCTGTCATTTAGTATCCCAAGCAGGTTGCACTATGTATAACCAACACATCTAATTTGATTTCATCTTGAATTGCTCCTATGAGTGGTCTTGAATGGAACCACATCTGGTATCTTGGCAACGTCCCTTCTTCTCTTGGAGAGAGCTGTCCTTGAATCTATAAAATGGATCTCTTATGGCAGGGGGTGAGTGTGCACGTGTGTGGGGGGGAAAACCCTCCGGGAGCACACAAAGGGAGGCTTGGCTTACGTGCACATTTGACACGTTTAGGTTTTTAGTACTTTTTTTCCCAGATAAATTATATCCATGAATCCTGGTGTAAATATTTTTTTTGAGCTAGGGCAGTGGATTTAAGAAGCACTTGGGATACTTGATACTTAATTGAAGATTTCAAGAAGGAATTGGTTGCTGGTTTGTATGGACAAAATATTATTGCTTTCCTCTCTGTGATACACAATTAGAGGGGAGGGTGGAGGATCAAGTGTACATTTCAAGGAGAAAAGCACACTAATCATAAAAGTATAGTCAGAAGGTGATTTTTCTGTGTAACCTGATAAGGTTCAGAATTCTGGCATGTAGGACATAAGGATCACTCTGCTCCCCACTAACTCAGGATTTCTCTGTCCAGCCAGCCATCCCTCCTGTCAGCTGGCTTGTGAAGAGTAAAAATCCCACCCAATTTTCATGTACAGCATAGAAGTGAGAGACAATTCATAACTCATTTCCTTCTTCAGGGTTTTGGATCTTACAGTTTACATGGGGATAAGCCCAGGTGAATGAATGAGTGGTTTCCACAGAGGATGTGTATTCCACTGTGCTCATGGGGAAATGTTCAGACAGAGCAGATACATAAATATGTGTGCCAAAGTTTCAGTAACTTCTCTCAGTTTCTATTACTCTGTGATAAAATGACATTTTCTGAATTACAGGAACTAATCTGCCACTTAAGACTTGTTGTTCCCTTTTGCTATAGCAAACTTAAATCACTGCAGTTATTCCAGGGACTGCAGTATCCTGCTGGTCGACAAGACCAAATCCTGTAAAGGTGAAAGCACAAGGAGTCTTGTCCTATGTTTCCAGAGGAGGAGTATCTTACAGCATTTGTGATATAAACTGCCACAGGGAATACTCTCCCTTTGTGTCATAAACTGAACATCCTTAGGAGTCATGTTTTGGAAGTATGGTCCTTCCAGCTGTGAATGACAGAGGCATGTCAGGAAGAAGGTCAGGACTAAAATGAATTAATAGTTCAGGTTTTGTTTTATACTCTGTATCAGAAAGTGACACTTTTTTCAGTCTTCTCTTGGTCATTCCCAGACTACCAACCTAAAGTTTCAGTAGGACTAAAATACAGATTAGAACCTTGAACATTATCAACTACTTGGTAATTTGGTTAACTACTTGCTTACTTGACAAGCTGATCTTCACAGAAGTTTTTATTTTCCCACAGGAGGATCCAGTCTTTTCCTATTCAAAAGAAAGCTGTGGACACTTCTTGCTTTAAAGACAGACCTTTTACCAGCATCTAGGATTGCACAAACTGCTTATTTGCAATGATGGTGTCTATTTACTCCTTTACCTTGCTCAGTTCTCTCCAGCAGAGTGAAATCACAGTACTACGTGCACTTGTAAATATACTGTGTTTGAGTGGCTAAAGTACATTTATCAGCTCTGACAAAGTGCTCAGTGCTTCCTGGATGTTCGGGATATGAATCACATACTGTGAAGAAGATAACCACATAGCATCCCCAGTACTGAGCTGGAGTAGTACTCTGCTGCCTGCCGAGCAGCTGTGCTGGTGTGTTACTCTGCACATTTCAACAGACTGAGCAAAGGAGGAAGATGGATGCAATCTTCTCCTCAGGCACAAAGGAGTTAATTATGAAAAGGTGTGATTTTTGATTAGTATTTTCTTGTGTAATTACATCACTGACTTAACATGGCTTTGTTCTGACTGTTCCTCCCAATAATAACATGGTTTCAAGTACAAGAGTGATAATTGCTATTGATATTTGCACTTCAAGTTCAGTCAGATGGAGGAACTCTTATGACCTTCCAAATAAATGGAGAAAAAAAAATGATGCTAACATCAGGATATTTTGGGTGATTAATAAGGGGAGCAATGTTTGGAATCAGGATGGATTTGGCAGTGTTGCTGGGAGATCTCCAAGTAACTCCAGCAGAGTTCCTGCAGCCTGAAAGCTACACTGAGTGGGACACTTCCAGTGCGTGCACTGGTTTCACTACACTTCAATAAAGCTGGACTAACTAGCAAAGAAAACATTAATAAACATCTATGAAAATAAGTGATGTCAGGATAAAACTAATCAGAACAAGGGGACTTGTGCCTATTTTAAAGTATGAGTAGATCTGGCTTTAATTGCTTTTTTAAAAACTTGTGCTCAACGTAGGCCTTTCTTCAATTTAGAGAATAAAATACAACTTTTAGTTACTTCTAGATTCAAACCATTGCTGGCACTGTGCAATGGAACAGTTTTTTTAAAAAATTCCAGGGAAGTCCTTTGATTAAAAAAATTGATGACTGCCAGACTAGACAATCTCTCAGGGTCTCTGCCAGCCTTATGGTTCCATGATTTGTCATCACTCTGGAAAAGTCTCTGCTCTCATTCCTATCTATGTAGCTGCACTGTCTTCATTTTACACAGAGGAGTGATGTGGAGAGGCTGAAGTAGCTTGCCAAGAACCAAAAGGGGATAAGTGATCAAATCCGGGCAGAACTCAGACATCTTCTTTTCCCCTGTATAACCAAAGAGCACAGCCTTTGATGGAACTGCTCAGCTGTCAAAGCTACCTCCTCTACAGATCTTGGTGCCTGATCCTTCCAGTCAAATGCCAATTCCACAAACAATTGTTTTCATTAATTTCTTTGCATTCCTTCATCCTCCCTCCTCCTTCCCATCTTTTTCCTAATTCCATTGCTTCACACACCCATGGCATCACCTGCACGCCTTCCCAGGCCTCCACTGCCACTCTGTTTTCCAGGTCAGTATTCCCATCACTTCCTTCCCAATGGCTTTGGGGGTCACAGAAAGAGTGAACACATATGCAGAGGTGGGAAGAAGAATTTGAGAGAGGTTTGATTTGTGGGAAAGGAAAAAAGGCTGAAGAAGTGGACCCAGACTGTGCTGGCCTTACCATAAACTGAAGCTTATGAAAACTCTCATGAAAGAATTTGCCACAAAATTACCAGGAAATTCCAGGAGTGTTTCAGACTCTCTCCTCCCTGTCACCAACAGGTACAACATGGCAATGCATATGACACACTCACAGCCACAAGACTGCGGAGTTCCTGTCCTTATTCAAATCAAACCTGCAACAACCCCTCAGCATTTGGCTTCCAAGAAAAATGAGAACTGTACAGTCATGTTGTCCGTCTGTTCCTTGTTCCAGTAATGTTTCAAGTGGATGACCGTTTTCTAGGAAAATGTTTCAAAGCTATTAAGTTCCCACATGTTTCATGAAAATGAGTGTCTGGACAGGAGATTAAAGCCTTTGCCATTAAAAATTCTTATGCCTCATAACAAAGATCTGGAAGAAGACGTGTGGTTGCCCATCCTGCTCTGAGTTAGGCTCAAACATCTGTATTTTCCTCTAGATTTTTGAGTCTGAGTCTACTCTGGAAAGGCTCTAGCAAGGGGATGCCTCGTCACCCCCTGACCAACCCAGAACTGCCACCTAAGCTTTTCCTCCACACACTGCTGTGACATCAGCTTGGTATGGAAGGCAGTTTTAGGGAAATGTAATAAAAAAGGGAAAATAGAGGAAAATACTTCTGGGTAACAGTGGCAACATCAGCTCTGTATCCTGATACAGATAACACAGCAGCTGTCTATAGAGGGAGATCCTTTCAAACTTTAAAAGACTATTTGGAGAAATCAGTCCCAATAGTCCCATAAGCACAGACCAAAACACAGCAGTGCTAGATGTTGCCAATTTGTTGCTGACTGTTTTGTGTCACTGCCCTCATTTAGGAACATGAGATGAAAAACACAGTCCTAATACCTGCCTGTCTCCTGTAGCCTCTGCTCCTTGTTCATTTCATTTTTGTTATAAATCTACTGTACACACCATACCCTTTTGTGAGAGCCGGGGACCTGGGGCTAAATGTATATAAATATACCCAGACGCACCCCTTAGCCTTGAATCCAGGCCGGGAAGCACCACTGGAGTGTGAAGTGCGGGAGATAAGCGCACACATCCAAACGGCATCTCCATCACCAGCCCCGCCCAGGGCAAGGCGGTGTTGAGCGCACACCGAGCTCGCCCTGTGGCCAGCGAGTGCCACGGCCCCGGCCCAGCCCGGCTTCCGGGGGAACCCAGCAGAGGGCACTCCTAAGCAAGAGCCAGGAGAACTTCTCCTGGGACAAAGCCGTCTTGGGATCTCACTCCAGCGTGGTTCAAGGACTGGCCAGCTCGCTTTTCACATACACAGGGGCATGCAGAGCGGAAATCCTGACAGAAAATCCCGAACTTTCTGGGAAAAAAGCAGGGACGTTCCCTGGCACGTTGCTCCCCTGATGAATGTTTGGTCTGCCAGGAGAAAAAGTCTAGTTTTCCACATCCTCCAGCTCATCACTATGGCTCTGAGTGCAGTATTTCCACCAGGTTTTCTGGCAGTGCTTAAGAGCCAGGGGTTGTATTTCAACATATATTAAAAAGAACGAATATAGGGAGGGGCAAAAAAAAATCTTGTTTTAATGGGAAGGGAGAAGGCAAATGCGGAATCTACAGTCTTTGCTTTTCTTTACATTTTGTGCAAACTGATTACTTACTGGTTAATCTTCCCCTGTCACTGCCATCCTGCCAGACCAACTCATGTTCCAATCACACTGTAGAGAAAAGGAGGTTTAAAAATCCATCAACACTCACAGAATGCATTCAGCAGTGCTGCTCAGTCCCCCCTGTCCTCATCAATAGCTCCTGCACTTTGCGCACTCTGTGGGCCACAACTGTCCCAGGATAACTAGGAAATACTGAGAGGGTTTAGTTCTGGCTTTCCCATTTCAGAGCTGTCCTTTTCTCTGCTTTCAACTGCTTATTTTATTTACTCTGTGCTGAACACTCTGTCCCTTGACCTTTCACCTTTCCAAGAAAGTTACTTCAGGATTTTGCCAAATGTGCCAGGTTAGGGCAGAGGCTGAGCAGAGTCAGGCATTGCCCCTTCTTCCCAGCAGCCAGGCTCTGCAGTGTGCCAGCTCACAATAAGTCTTGCTGCCACTTGCCAATGGGCACTGCCTCCACACATAAACATCACAGCAAAGGTGTAAGAAAGACTTTGTTAAACCGTTTGGGAAATAGGATGCCATTTAGAAGTTAATCCCAAAGATTCAGGGGGAATTGTAGCCAGCAGAAGGGTGTAGGAAAGTGGATGAGAGGCACTTTTATTTCTGAATCCAACCTGATTTTACACCTGCAAGAAGAGTTGAAAAACTTCTCTTCCCCTCCTCTGCAGGAGAGAAGTGACAGATATAAAACAAACCTCAGCTGACTTTAGGGAAATAAGGGCACTAAGAATCAACTCTACATATGCTCCTTTGGCTTCAGGTTTAAGTTAAAATCACCTCTTTCTATCAGTAGGTTTGGTTCGCGTTTAAGTGACAGCAATGTTTCTTGTGGCTCAGTCTGACTGCACAAAGGCTTGTCCATCTATTGCTGGGTGGTTAAGTTCTCAGGTTTTGAATTCTTGCAGGTGACTCAAGGAAATAAGATTTAGTGACTTTTTCAGAAATTATTACCTGTAAGAGACAGACAGATTGCAAACAAAGGGCTGGTTGCTGCTCCTGTTGTAGGCATGGAGTTGAGGCAACAGAGTTCATTCCTGACTACTTTAGGTGTTCAGGGAGAAAGAAAGAAGTAAGAAAGAGCTGTAAGGCTAAAAGCAAGCACTGACTTGCTGTAAGACCTTTGTGATTACCTCTGAGGGGAGAAACACAGCTTGTAAAAAAATTACAAGAGGATAACTGCACCTTCTCCTTTATGAAAATTAGCAAATTCCAGAGTGTTTCTTCTGCCTGCTATGCAATTTGCTTCTGCTTCATTTCACGTGCTGTCTCATACAATAGCCCCCAGGGATTCTCAGGGAAAAAAATTTAGCTGCCTCACCTTCTATGCCTAACTCCTGCCTTTCTGCAAGAAATTATTTGCTGCTTTCCTAACAAACCAGCTTCAATTGTCAGTGTAGGTAAGGTTATGTCAACACTTCTATTATAAACTCCTCTTGTCAGGAATTTACAAGTTGGCTGTAAAAATTCCCTTTGCACTTAATTCTGGCAAAGATGAAAAAGCCCCAGGAGCACATTAAAAAAAAAAAATCAACATTTACATATTAGGTTTTAACACTTTCAAGAAGTGAATACTTCAGTGTTAATGCAGACACTCTATGACCAGACAAAGACCCAAATGAATGGGCCCAGTCAGGGAGGGAATCCTCTACTGAAATAAGTCACCTTGGAGTGCCCTGCATACCAGTGCTGCAAATATGGAAATGTCACTCCAAGTGCTACCAGAGGAATAAGAACAAAAGTGCCCTGGTGAAAACCTCATCTACTTACAGTGCAATGATAAAACGCAAGCCATCCTGTTTATTGAGGGATACATCCTCTCATACCAAGAAGCTGAGTTTAATGTTTGAAGGTTTCACAGGAGCTGAGGAAGAATTTTTTTTATCTGTCTAAAGTATTTATCTCACCTTCATCCTCATCTGAGTGCCTCGTAATCACCAGCACATTAAGCTTTCCTGGTTCATTACTGACGTTTATTTTCATTTCAGAAACAGAACAGTGATATGAAGAGAGGTTAAATGATTTGCTCAAGGTCACAGAGGACAGGCCTCTGCTCTGGGAAAGGCACTTGCCCATGTCTGATACCCAGCCCAGCAGATTGTTCATCCTCTCATGGCTTGCTAAGGGGTAAGAGCAATTTATCGTCCTTGATACAGCTCTGAGCCTGCAGTTTCTTTTCTTTTCCCTGGGCTACTACTTGGTAGGATTTAGCAGTTACTGGCTTCATTCTCCCCCTCCACTCCTACTCTTGTTTTTTATGGGTCTAAGAGGAACCTGGAAAGGTCTGATTTTGGATCTGAGGAAGTGTAGAGAGCCTGAATTCTTTGCATATGGGAAATCTTGCTGCTTAGAGGCTGAAACAGGCAGGCCAGGATTTGCTGTGTACACAGAGGTGTGTGCTCTTACATTCTGTCCAGTCCCACATTGAAAAGGAGGAGTACAGGGCACTAAACTAAATTCTGGAAATCTTGAGAGAAAAAAAGAGGAAGGCCAGGAGAAGGAAAAAGAAGATAGAGAATAAGCAGTAAGTGGTTTTGATACAGTCTTTAGTTCATTTTCAAACACTATAGGAAATCAACAACTGCAAGAATTTACAATAATCCAGTTAGAACTAGTGCAGCTTCAATAAGACCGCATTTTTAAAAGTATGATTCCAGCTCTCTAAACTCTTCCACTTATTTAATGCATGCAAATATCTACACCCATGCGTATGACTCTGCAAAGTTATTTTGCAGCCTTGCAAACCACATTTTAAACAAAGACTCACATCTCCATCTTTCCCCTCCCTTTAACTGTTCCAGTGCACACACAAGGAGTGCTGCTTCCTCCAGTGACACCTAGCAGGACATGCACTAACCTGGGACACCCCAGGCCCAGTTCTGAGTGAACAATGGTGTCAGTCTGCCAATGAAAGGACCAAATTCTGTGGAACAGAACAGGCCCGAGAAATGCAAAAGGAATTTACAAAGCAAGATTTTCTGTAATATGGTCCATTGACTTTTCATAATAAAAACCACATTGTACATGGCCAAGAAATTAATCTTTAAAAGGCAGCTGTAGCCCAAGTGTATTAACTATTTTTCAAAGACATTTCCTCTGGATTTTTGTTACCTTCTTTAATACATGTTTCCAGCCATCAGAGATGTTATGCTCTGTGAGTGAAATACAACATAAATTTTTAAAACATTTATCAATATGTATACACCCTGTGGATTCACATGGCACTGTAGGAGCTGTGTTCTGGTCTTCAATCTTTAAAAATTAATTACAAATATACTAAGGTGTACATTCAATACAATGCATGAGGATTTAGCCACATAAGTTTCATTAAGGCTGATGAGAGGTGTGTAACTAAAGCCCTGTATATTAAGACATCATGCATAAAGAAAAACCTGTCTAATGATGTACTTACTTATTAAACCAGAACAGCTCTGAAGGCCATGCATGTTTATCTAATTTTATTTATTCCTTTTCAAAACAATTGAAATGCACACATGACCACACGTGTACACGCGTATCTACATTCTGCAGAATATAGAATTTTGAAATTTGATATGTTAGTATGTTGAAAAAGCAATTAAAATGATTGTTCAGCTATTGTTATTTTTTTGTAACAAGCAAGATTAAAACATCCCTTGAGATCACAAACTAGGAAGATGTAAATAACCCGACTATGTGGAATGGCACTTTTGTGGTAATAAAGACATCGATGGCACATTTTTGTAGAGTTGAAATTATGACACACAGTACTCAAAGCTGGGAAATTCTCAGTTCACCTACCTTGTTCACTCAGGTCTTACTTTTGTCATCATAAAGCTTCTTTCCTCTTCTTAACAGTGGGGCATGTAGAAGGCACACAGCATGCATTAAGGGAAAGACTTGGGTTTAGCACATGCATGTGAGTAGAAATTGGGTATTTTCCATCAGTTTTGTTAATTTCTGGACATGAAGGAAAGTGTTTCATACAATTGTTTATTTTCTTCTCTAGATTACAACTGGGTTCCTTTACTGAGTGGCTCCAACATGCGTTTGCAGCCAAGTTCAGGATCCAAAGATGTTGCTCCAATGTCTCTTCTGAACACTTCGATGCCATCTACTAGATCATTGTGTTAGGGGCCAAGTTAAGGCCAGCAGAATAAAGGCAATTTATAACCCACATAGTGACATCAGTCTAACCTAGCAACCTCCCTAGCAACACTGCCAAAGCATCACAATGTGGCCCCCATAGCTCAGATGATATGAAGATAGCAGCATTGTTAGGGTGGGAGGTTGCTACTTTGGCCTGGTAACAAATAACGGCCTGACCTTGGGATCTATTGAAAGCTGAGAAGTCAAGCAGAACAGAGGGAGAACCATCAAATGAAAACCCAAGGGTTCCTGTCTATTTCTTTTATGTAACCTAAACAAATTCTTCAGCAAAAAATATGGCAATTCTTCGAGACACGCTGCATGCTTATATATTCAGCATTGCTTTTCCACATGGCTTGTTGAGAGCTGAACAGCTTTTACATTGTGCTTTGGAAATCATAAAACCTGCGTGCAGAAAAAAGGATGAATGAAGAAATCACTGCAGCCAATTCAGAGTGGTGACAAACAGGCTGCGTGCTGCTATTAAAGTGCACTGATGTGAGGGCTCCCAGCCCCAGGTATTGCACAGGCTTGTCTGGGAGCCACACACACACACTGGGCTTTGGGCTCACCCAAGAAATCCAGCTGTAACCAGCTTATATGCAGCATTTTGTCACTGAAAATAATGAAATGGATATAAATCACATCCCCCCCTTCCTTCCCTTTCTTCTTGTTGCCCAGTCAAATAAGACCCTTGTCCACGCCATTGTGCCAGCTCTGCACAGGCAGCTGCCAAAGCAAGGGAACACTTCTCTCTCCCAGGTACACATCAAGAGTAGGGCATCCTCTAAAGACACTCTGAGGAGCTGGACCTGACCGGCTTGATGTTTCCAGTTTCTATCAATGATCTCATACTCCCGGTGTTTGTAAGTGAGTGCCACTTACAGCACCTTGATAGTTACAGCGATTCAAAGACAACTGAGAGAAACAAATGGCAAGTATGGAAAAAGTAAGTGATGCATTTGTTTCTGTAGTGGTGGCCCTGAGCCAGTGTGTGGTGCTGGAGTTTGCCTGATGCTGAGCTTCTAGACACCATTTGGTCTTAGGGAAATATAAAACAGTACTAGCCCAGCATTTCCTAGAAGAATCATAACCCTCGGAATTCCAAAGCTATCCTGTACAGCGACTGCTTCTAAGACCAACCAGTGGGGATAATTCACCTCCCCCTTCCTGTTTGCTGGCTTTAAGCTACCAGCTGGTCAGTACAGAGAAGCTCAAATTGCAGCTGCCTTCACTCTCTTTAGCTGTCAAGATAAACACATGACTTTGGTTTGCAGCAACAGAACATTGAATATGTATTTTCAAAAATGTAATTTCTTTTGAAATTTCAATGAAACGTGCTTTCACGTATGTGTGGCTCTGCATGTGGGTGTGTGAATACACACACATTTTATATTTTTTTATAAATATCTATATTTTTTATAGATATGATAGATTTTATATTTTTAATTCCTTAAATTTTTGTGCATTGTTTTCCCCTGGTATAACACTTGATGTCACTTTCAGTTTATAACTTCTCTTGAGAGGGAAGCCACAAGCCACGAATAGCCAATTGTCTCCTTGCAGCAGCCTTATACAAAGGGACTGATAGACCTGAACTGGACATGGTCTGTCTGTCCTGCTGTCACTGCTGCAGTAACCGCAATTGTCATGTGGGTAACATGAAGTCAGGGGCCATTTATCTTATAAAACCTAAGTGCAAGTTTCATCCCATAACTCAGCATCTGCCCGTTAGCTCCATGCCAAGACTGTGACACATTAAAAGACCTTGTATGAAGTGTGTGAAAGTTTACTCCTTTGGATCTTTCTTAAATTATAAGCTTTAAGTACATTGAAAAATAGTGAGTATTGGGAGAAACCCCTCATGTGTTAGTGCCACTTCCTTCATTCCATACTTTTTCAAACTCAGGCTGGCCTGCTGAAGCTTTTTTAACTCCTTGGCTTTCCCATAGCAGCCTTTGCTGAAGATGTGTGTATCCAAATGGTGAAATGGAGGCTGCAGTGGTATCCAAAGCAGTGTGCTTACCTCGCTGTGATGGAGATGTGCTGGAAATCCCACAGACATGAAGGAAAAGGAAATTTCAGCTTCTCAAAGTGCTTCCCAGCCACACTGCTCTGTCTTCTTCTGCTGCCATCTCTGCACTATGGTTTCCTCAGAAGTTAACTTCCAAACTGTGAAAGAATGGGAAGAGAACGGGAATGGGGATGAATCCTTACGAACTGACCATATGACTTTCTCCATGTATTTCCTGCTAAGCTTCTTGGAAAGCGCTGATAATCTTTCTCTAATCCTAATGCTGGCCACAGGTTTCCCCTCGGGGTTCCACATCAGTGTGAGCCCTCTCCCTATTACATTTCATTTCCTTCCCTCTTTGATCCGTGCTTCCTAAACGAGGAAAGGGAGCAGGGTGGGGAAGTAACTTGTCCACACAGGGCTCCTAGAGAACGAATGGTCAATACTGGCTGTGTATCTTTTCTTCGGCACCACATTTTGCCAATCTGTAGTAAATAATGCGTGAAATACTCTTGCAAAAAATAGCTGAGAAGCTCATTTCCTCCTCCTTCCTCATAACTCAGCAACTCTACAACTCCAGCCTGAGCTCTCAGCAGTCCCAGCCACGGTGTTTAAAACCTCCAGCCCCAGTTCTGGCTGTCCTCTGCCCTCCCACTGCAAATCAAGCCCAGAGCAAGAGCCTTGTGTAATGAGTAACCCAGGGGAGATTCACCGGAACCAACACCAGGTAAATTACTTGATTTCTCTGCTTACAGAATTCAGTGTATTCATAATTTTACCAGTTCTGAAACTGAGTAACTTTGGCAAATGCCAGAGTCAGTCTCAGCTCCTTAGAGGAGACAAAAGAATTTACCATTAATATTTCCAGACCCAGATATACTTTTAGATGACAGAGGCTAGGACTTCATTGTGTGGATTTCTGTATGTGTATAAATTAAATATTCTGGATATCCACGCTTTTTATAAAATGAAATCAGTGTCTAAAAATAAATACACCTTATTAAATGCTTAAAATTCCTATCCTTCCCTCTAGAGACCATACATGACTAGCATTGAAGCTGGGTCATTGCGACCAAAAGAAATGAGCAGTTCTGATCAGCAGTCCCCGATCGCATCAGTGAGCTGGTGGGGCTGGAGGAGATTATATCAAACTTGGGATGTGCAGATCTGGGTTTTGTTCCATCAGTTAATGACAGATGCAGAATCTGGGATCCAGTTTAGGTAGACTTCATCTGTGTTCAATGCCAATTTAGGTGCCTCTTTGGTGTAAATCTGGGTAAACCTCTTGCACAAGTGCTGGGGAAAACAGGTTCATCCAAACCCCTTCATTCTTCCTCGGGAGGGAAAAGCAGTGGCCCTGTATTTGTGAGAGGAATGCAGGGATATATAAGGATCTCCAGTGGCTGCAGTTAATGCCAAGGTCAGCTTCAGCTGACACCCGTGCCTAGGGATGTGGGGGAAGGGATGGCTGTGCTCTGCGGCCAAGCCACAAGATGTCAGGAGACTGCTGAGCTGTGCTGTACTGCGCGACTGCTGCTGCTGCTGCTGTGCCGTGCTAACGCTGAGCTGAGCTGTGCCGTGCCGTGCTGTGCTAACACTGGGCTATGCTGCACTAATGCTGTGCTGCTGTGCTGTGCTGTGCTGTACAATGCTGTGCTGTGCTGGACTGTGCTGAGCCGGGCTGAGCTGTGCTGTGGTGTGCTAACACTGGGTTATGCTGCGCTAGTGCTGTGCTGCTGTGCTGTGCTGTGCTGTGCTGTACAATGCTGTGCCGGGCTGAGCTGTGCCAGGCTGTGCTGTACAATGCTGTGCTGTGCTAACATTGGGCTATGCTGTGCTAATGCTGTGCTGACCTGAGCTGAGCTGTGCTGGACTGTGCTGAGCTGTGCTATGCTGTGGTGAGCTGTACTGGACTGTGCTGTGGTGTGCTGTGTTAACACCGAGCTGTGCTGTGCCGTGCTGTGCTGTGCTGTGCTGTGCTAAGGCTGAGGTGTGCTAAGGCTGAGCTGAGCTGAGCTCTGCTGGGCTGTGCTGTGCTGGACTGTTCTGAGCTGTGCTGTGCTGTGCTGTGCCGGGCTGTGCTGCGCTGTGCTGCGCTGTGCTGCGCTGTGCTGTGCCGGGCTGGGCTGCGCTGTGCTGGGCTGTGCCGTGCTGTGCCGTGCTGTGCCGTGCTGGGCTGTGCTGGGCTGGGCCGGGCTGTGCTGTGCTTGGCTGTGCTGTGCTGTGTCGGGCTGTGCTGTGCCGGGCTGTGCTGCGCTGTGCTGCGCTGTGCTGCGCTGTGCTGCGCTGTGCTGTGCCGGGCTGGGCTGCGCTGTGCTGGGCTGTGCCGTGCTGTGCCGTGCTGTGCTGTACTGTGCTGTCCTGTGCTAACACTGGGCTGTGCTGCGCTGTGCCGTGCTGTGCTGTGCTGTGTCAGGCTGTGCTGTGCCGTGCTGTGCTGTGCCGGGCTGTGCCGGGCTGTGCTGTGCCGGGCTGTGCTGTGCTGTGTCAGGCTGTGCTGTGCCGTGCTGTGCTGTGCCGGGCTGTGCCGGGCTGTGCTGTGCTGTGTCAGGCTGTGCTGGGCTGTGCTGTGCTAACACTGGGTTGGGCTGGGCTGTGCTGTGCTGTGCTGTACTGGGCTGTGCTGTGCTAACACTGGGTTGTGCTGTGCTGTGCTGAGCTGCGCTGTGCTGGACTAATGCTGTGCTGTGCTAATGCTATGCTTTGCTGTGCTGAGCTGCCCTGTTGCATTGCTGCTCTGCCAAGGCATTCTGCACTGGGGCCTGGAAGCAGCCTGGAAACTCCTGCCATCATTTTTCAGGCCCCCATGCTATCCTGCATCCTTACCATGCCACCCTGCTTTTTGATGAAAAGATGTGAGCAAGAAAATGAGGAATTTCCCCCTTTTCACGACTTTTCCCGAGTCCCTGTTTAAAGGCTTGCCAACTCCCTGCCTTGTATCTACATGCAGGTTCCTCTCTTATATCTCACTTTATATGGTTAATTGTGTTTGTATTCTCCACAGGGTTCCTGGCAGTTACAGCACACTGAGAGGTCACTGATTCACCACCCTGTTTTCAGAAACCTGCCTCACCATCCCCATGTAAAACTGAAAATGAGTTGTAAGTGAGAAAGTAGCAGTTTGCAGGAACGCTCATGATGAAAGGGTAAACAAGATCTTACACAGAACTGTGCCTGGGCTTGCATCCAAACACAGTGTGTTACAGATTTAATATAAAGGGATGGCTCTAAGATGCATTTCATTCTCACTGCATGCACTCTGCTAGTGAATGCTCTGATCACCAGACACTAACTGTGTATTGTGCACAAATCCTGCAGGAACCTGCTGGTGGAATAAATCCTCTTCCCACACTTACAGTACACCCCTGTGCCAGTTTTTGCATGTCAAGCAGCCAGAGCACAGCCATGTGTGTTTCTAAAGCAGCAATGGCAAACCCATGGGGTCCAGTTCCAGCAGGTGGTATCTGGAGTATACACAATTGCTGGGAAATTTCATGTAATTTAATTTCTTTAAAATATTCCTTCAGGTCCAGTCTGGTTCTTAGTGAATATATATGTTATGGATTGATAGAGCATTGTCCAGGCACCCATTTTGTTGCCACTGTCAGATCAATCCCAGAATGGTGTACTGCTTCATCCCTCTCCCACCAACACACTGCCACTTACTTACTTGCTTATCCTTGCAGAGTGAAACCCTTTCATGGAGAAGTGCAAAGCTGCCATACACAGAGGGTATGTGTGGCCAAGATCTGCACAATTCACAAACTAAACTGGAAATTTCAGGGCCCAGTTCTTTATTATTCTTTTCATACCCTTGCTTTGGCTGTAAGGTATCAGCCACCTAAACTGGTAACTCTGATGGCTCTCTGTGTGAAGGTGTAAACAGAAACACAAGTCACTTCTGTGCAGGGAAGAGTCAGTCCCTTATTTTTCCACATTGAAACTGTAGTGCCCTACATGGAAAGTGCTGCAAAAGCTCAGTAGCTTTAGACAACCCCAAGCCTGAAGACACTTCCTAGTATATGTTATGCCTGATTTCCCAAATGGTTGCGCCACTCCCCATCAGCCTATCTCCAATGCTTTGGGTGAAACCTGCTAACCTGCATTGCATGACAGCACGAGAGGTGCCATGAGAGGATGAATCAGGGCCACTGAGAGTCTGGAAATCGCTGTGAACCTGAATGTGCTGTGTCCGGCCATCCTTATGAAACCTGGTGTTCTGCTCAGGAGTCTGTGTAGCAAGGGATTCATTGTTTCTTCAGCACCGCATCACCTGTGCCATACAACTTGGGTTACTCCTTGGGTTACATTTTCAAGGAGTTGTGAAAAGAGCATTTTAAAAACTCTGCCATTGTCCTGTACTGCTGTTAATATATGAGAAATAACTTTCTGAGTCTCGTTGCTGCTAAGCTCGGCTCTGGTCTAGCAGGAATCCCATCCTGTTCAACACCTTATTTTGCTTCTGTATCCAAGTTCCTGAGTTTCTGGATACTAAATGGATACAGTGTCGTCCCTCCCCCTTGATATTAAGTGGCATCTGCACATCCAGGTCTTGGGTGTCTTGGTAAGATCTGAGAAAATCAGAAGACACCGGGGAAAAAAAAAAAAATCAGCATTGTTAGGGTGATAGCTTATTTGCCAGAGCAACACCAAGAAATGCAACACAGCAGTGTCATGCTGCAGTTTCAAGAAGATCCATTGCCATGAGTGTTGAGGCAGAATGCAGAAACGGGTGTCAGATACTGGAATGCAATACACAGGTACCATCATACAGGGTGTTTGTACACATTAAACATTGAAATGTTCATTTGGAAGTGGCTGGAAATTTTTGTTCCACAGGTTTGGAGTCACTGTATGAAATTACATTAAACCCACCAGGCTTATATTCACATTAAAAAAAAAAGATGCGGACAGATGGCACCTTGTCTTTCTGGCAGCATCAGCAGGTTGGACAAGGATTAAGCAGGTAAGATGAGTGGAACACAGGCTCCGTGGCTGCCACTCATAGAGCTCCCCTGCTAGGATTGTCTTCAACAAAATTATGATTCTTTCTGAACAAACCACAGCCCTGTCCTGTCCCCTCCACACTCGCCCTCTCCATCAGGTCTGCAGCTCATTAGTGGAGCAGCACGGGATCCCTGCATTGTCACTCTGCATTTGGCACCTCGTAGCCAGAAAATTTCTTTATTCAGCTCTGTCAGCCCAGTGCCCAACTAGCAAGCCAGTCATGAAAATGAGTTCTTTTGGGAACATGGTGTGGGGCTGAGAGGAGGCGGGAAGGTAATGAGTAGTGAACACTGAATGCAATTGAGGAAGGAAGATGTTTACAGGTAGGATCCCACGACCCTGTAAATCAAGTTCTCTGTCCAACCTGCTACTGTAACTGTGCATTTGGAGTTGAGCACCGATGTGTAAGAACGAGCACAAGCTCTGCAGGACAAGGCAGCAAATCCTGAGCTTCTGTGCAATGGCTCTTACCCTGTATTTGATATCATCAAGTAATCATATTTTAATGAAGGAGTAGAACATGCTAATTGTTTCTCTTGTGCTATTCTATATGGCTGCAAATTAAAGGGACACCAGGAAAGCAGGAATTACAGCCCTGTGTGTTAGGATGGTGCACACTTGCTCAATATACAGCTTGAATGTCTTGTCATAGCCACTTCTTTTGTATGATGTGCTTTGTAGCCTATGGCTCACAACAAAAAAATAGGTGGATTGCATTGTGAGGAAAATACTAATGGATTTGGTAGCTTAAAGTGAGTGTACCTCAGGAAATTTTTGTTTTATCTTAACTGCACTATGTGGAAAAAAGCTGCTAGATACCAACTACACTCTTGTATTTTAAAAATAATTGCAAGAAAGTAAAAATAAAGCTAAGAGGAGTTGCTAGGTACAAGTCTGGTGCATAATTAATGTAAATTTGTCTTCCGTTATAAATGAAGTATTTGGTTCTGTAAATTCTGACCCCTGTTTCAACAGGTCTACAATTGATATTCTGGGACACATTTTAGAATCTTCCAACAAAAACTGCTTGGAGTTCGGTAAATCCTGGCAATTAACTAAATTCTTGTATTTCAACTAAGACCTTCCTCTCATGCGCTGAGTCCTTGGCACACCTCAGGCACTGCAGTACCTTCCTGTCAGGGCTCTCTGGCACTTGCAGAGCTCTTAAAAAATGGATTCCAGCTTGAAACAAAATTTCTGGTGACTGGTAACTGATCAACAGCACATGGTGGTGGCACCTTGTCTGAGTGGCAAACTGAGGGCTGGCTGCTTGCAGGGCTGCAAACAAGTAAAAAATAGCATTAATTTTGGTGATATTTATTTCTATGTCCAGGATAAGACAAGGGAAAGAGACAGCAGGTTTGAAAAAACTTCCCTATAAATATTGGTGATCATTTAAAAAAAATAAATTCTTATTACCCAGTAAAATCTTGCTGTCATATATGACACTAAACATTTGAACAAGTGAATTTTCACACTGCATAGAAGGATTTAGCACTTTCTTACTTTCTGGGAAAGTTTTTAGCAAAGGCAGCAGGCTGGGGCTGAGCATTGGCATGATGGATCTTTTCAGAAATAACTGTTAAAAGAAACTGTGTTCTGCAAGTCCAACCCTTTTACAGGGGAACAAGGACAGCCATGTGTGAGCACTGCTGCATGCTGTAGTGTGGTTTTGTGCCTCACATTGGTGGAAAAAACAAGTCGATGGTGGCACAATTTGTAAAGCAATTACTGCTTCTGGAATTGATAGTCTGGTGCTGCTAACGGAGGTCTAATGGAATCAGGTGTTTGATGGCAGCACTGCCCAAACTAGGACAGACAGCAAATTAAGTGCTGTCCTGAACAGCTAAGAAAATATTACATTTTTTTCCCTCTAAATTAGCAACAATGAAGTTTTTATTTGGACTTCAAAGGCTTAAATAGAGACCAAAGGAGAGTGTTGCTCTGTAGTCAGTTCACATTAAAAAGGAAGTAACAATGCTAAATTGAAAAGAAAACAAAAAGTCACTGAATTTGCTCTTGCATGGATAAGACCACAAACTCCGGGAGCATTTGCCACTGTGCCATGTGACTGATCTTCCCTGCCTGTGGATGGTGGATTATCATCAAAGCTACTTGGGCATACGCACATGACCTCACAAAAATGTGCACTAGCAAAAATATACTTTTTCTCAAGCCTAAAAGGCAACAAAATTTTTCATAAAAGAGATGTAAACCTTGCTCTTGTGCTACTGATTGGATTAGGTAATGACTAATTAGATGAGGTCATCACTTTCTATGTCATATATATACAGTATTTATGGAGAATTTAGTCATTCTAGTTAACAGAGTAGAAATAGTTTCTTGACAAACTTCATTTTCCTGAAACTAAGAGCCTTGAATTTGTTCCACTTTTGGTCTTTCTTTGGTGGCTATGTTTGCTTTACATTAAAATAACTTCTAACATTCCCATTAAGGATAATCCCTCCAGCAACCACAGTATGACATTTCTATATTAATCTTTTAAGCATTTTAGAAAAGCAAGGTTTCATGTTTTAATAATCACAGTGTTTTTCTCTGAGGAGTTGTAAAAATTTATGGGGCTTTTCTATCCTATTTGACTTCTACATCTTTAGAGTTTGGTGTTAATGGCCCATTCAGCCTGCTTACTCTTTGACTCCTTTTTTATTTCTTTTTCATCTTCTTACAAAAGAAAAATTGCTTCCATGCCTTACACTGCTTGCAGATGCTGTTCAAGTGGTACGTAATTTCAATCCAACTGGCTGAAAAAACTCCAGTTCACCCTCACTTCAGAATCACTTGAGGGTCTCCAATGTAGACGTGCATACAAAGTCTTTAATTCATAATTAAGAACAAAATGTAGACGGTTGTTTAAAGCAGGAAGAGCAGCAACATCAATATACATACACACATTTTAACAGTTTATCAGCTCTTCTTAAAAAAGTACATTTTCCTGCTCTAATATTTAATTTCATTCTTGCATTTTTAGCAGCAAAATAAAAGTAATAGATGAACTGTGTTTATTATAATTATAAGAGGACCATAAAAATGGCTATCCAGTGCCCATGGAAGCATTTTTGTCCCATACTATTCATACTTTGTTCTGTGCAGAGCCAGGCAAGCCATTGTAATTAATAAAAATCCAGCCATGCAATCACAGTAACAAAACAAGCAAATTCCTCAATCTGTCACCAAGATCTCTCCCACTGCTCATGCTTTCATTTCCTGAAAGCCAAAAAATCTGGGTCCTTTTGGACAAAGTAATTTCCAAAGAGGAGAGAAAACATGCCTGCCTCAAGTGAGGATTGCCTCTGGTGATTTCCGGTGCTGAAATCCCTGCAGAAGAGGAGCTATAGCATCTCAATCAGGCAAGTTTCAAAGCACTTGTGGTTACAGAGAACAAAACAATACTCGCAGTTCCAATGCAAGTGGAAGACACTTAGATCAGTTTCTTGAGAGATGTTTCACTTGATTTGCACGAGCAGCATTACTGTCAGAAACAGGGGCTTACTTCTTACTGAAGCCACCACCTGGCTGCCCCATAGAGAACCAAGGGGTCAAAAAGGACAGAGAGGATGAAGAATAGAGCAGTCAGCAGCACATCAGAATGTTTGATAATGAAGGAGACAGGAGTTTCAGGGGCTGGGAACACCCACCAAGGAAAGTGTAGTAACTGTAGAGGAGTGGGAAAATGCAGTTTCTATTGCATATTCAAGACAGTAATCAAAGAGATAAGTGCCAAAAGATCTGCAGCATCCAGAAATTGTCAGGGTTGTCTTGCCACAGGTTCCTCAGTGATCTTATCCTGAGTGTTTCATAACAGATCGAATGATAGCTGGAATGCATGTTTAAGAATAGACAAGAAAAAAGCAACTCTGTTTTGTACCAGAAGACTCGAGCCCTGTTCAAAACCAGCAAGTGAGGGCATGGTGGCAGCTCAGTCACTACCAGCAGCATCAGCCCTGCTCAATGTCCTGGCAGCCAGCAGGCGGATAGGTCTCCTCTCAGCACAGCTCTGTGATTTACTGCACGCACACAAAGCTGGGGTAACCTGAGTGCCTCCTGGATGATTTATGGAGGCGTGGGTTGCTCATCTAAGCAGAGGAGTGGGATGCAGAAATGCTTGTGCTCTAACCAGTTTCCGACGTGGAATTCTGCGGTCCAAGACACGTCAGGTTGTTTCTCAGCCTCTGTGCAAGTTCCCAAATCTCAAAATAAAGCTCAAGCTTTTTTTAGATGTTATGTTAAAGGTTCCAGGAGAATGGAGAGAGCTTGCAGAAGGGCCCAGCTGTTCCAGTCCCTTTCCTCCTGTGTATCCAGCTCTCCCCTAATTCAGTCCCTAAGAGGGTGCAAGTACTTGCTATGAATGAAGGTGAAGTGATTTCCTTCCGAAGCCTCTGGGAGAGCCAGTGCAGTGTATCTGTTGTGCAGGATGCAAAGGGCAGTGTTGTTGTTGTTCATCAGTTTCACAACCACATAATTCTGGTCCTTCATCACTCCAGAATCTTCCTTCAGCCCTTGTTTGTCTGAGCACTTGGAACAAATATTTACCCCTTTGTTTCTTTATTGCACAATTATGAGTGTAACATTTCTAGCTCTGCATCCTTCTTCAGTATTTGTAAAGCCACTAAAAAGTGCTACATTTTTACTAACAAGCTAAAGATATTTTTCAGCAAATAGTGTTGATGATGTTGATTGTTTTACTCTCTTTGTCAAGTTTGATTTTCAGTGCATATTTTGCCTAAGTAGACTATAACCTGGCAAAAGTTACACCAAGGAGTGGGGACAGCATTATTGTTTAGGACATTGAATTTGACACCAGAAGTTAAGCAAAAGTTGCAAACATTTTCTTCTGGTTCAGCCCGGAGTTCTTCTAGGGACGCTCTTAGCCTGTGAACACCATATGGGTGATACTAGGTAGCCACTGTGATGACTTTTATGTTCCCAATCAATGATATCTGCAGCTGCCTGTCCCTGCACCATCCTGTCACCCATCACTGGTTAGAGCAGGCTAAACGCTGCTGTAAATGATGTGTTGGCCCGGGGGCAATCGAAGAGCACCAGGGATTCCACCTTTAACTGAGTTTCTAGTATGTTGTCTTTTTACTTGCATTGTCCTTAAGCTAAAACAAGAATAGTGCTGAAGATTTGTGCCTCCAAGAGAAATGGAAAGCAAAAAACAATGCAAATACTAAAAAGATGGAGCAGCGGAGAGTCCCCATTCCCATGCATAACCTCTAAACTGGTACTGGAGATCGGCAAGAAAGCGTCACAGCCCTCGGTGCTGATACAGAGAACAAGGAAACTAAAGCACCCCAAACATTCATAACCAGTCCTCTGTCTGTCCCCGAAAAACCCCAATCTCATGTTCTTTGTCCCCTGAACTGTAGTCACCTTGCATTACACGGTAGGAAATGACTGGCCAGGCTTTCCGTTGCTGCTGGCACTAATCACAGCCGATGAATATGAACTGACCAGTGGTGTTTATAACCTTGTTTAACAATCTCAGGCACTGGGCTGGAGTCTCTCTCCCTTTCACCCATATCATTCCAGTGGCTTCAGTGCAGTAATTTCAGACTTGTACCAGCACCAGTGAAGTCAGACTCAAACAGAAAGGTGCTTTTAGGACAGAAAAATCCAACCACACTTTTGAAAAGAGAATGAGAAGTATCAGACCCCTGAGTCAGAAGTATCACAAAGAGTGATTTTCTATGCTTTGCAGCTCAGATGTACCTATGAAAACATCACAGTGTGTACTAGAGTGAAAGGGTCTGGCCTCTGAAGCAGATCCCCTTGGCCGCATTAAGCAAAACATGTTTTACCCCTGTATATTTTCATGAACACTTGAAAAATCACAGTAAATACAGTTCATATAGGTGCCAAACATGAAACTATACCTCTGGTGGTAAAGCAACTTTTATCTTGGGTCACCAGTGCCCTGCTGGCACTGTAACATATTTATTTTTTAGCATCCAGCAACCTTTGATACCAGTAACTACTGAGGCTACCAAGCTGCCCATGGGCTCTTCCATGCCAGTCTTTATCTACTTTGTATGCTGGACAGTCTGGAATTGAACTCTGCCTGTTTGTGGAGTGATGGGCAGGGGAGGGAGCAAACCCTCTAGGGACTCTGCCCTGTCAGTGTGTCCCTGTGTGTTCTGTAGGTGCCTGTGTGTGTGACACTGACTCTGTGGCCACTGAGACTCAGCTAATACACACCTATGTTCTTGTGCACATATTCAAGGGCCCTGTAGTTTCGTTCTCTTCTACAATATAAAAACTGGTATTTGCATGGCTGTTGGCTTTACAGGGCAGCCTTCAGCTGGGCTACAACATTCAATATTCTGATGTCCACTTTGGATGGAAAAGAGTCTTTTTGTAGTTCTTGTGATTATCTTCTCTACCGCATTAATTAAAAACACTGCTGTGACCTGTCCAAAACCAGAGTGTTCCCTGGGTTTGTACTTTACCCTAGGTGGTGTCAGCTTTTGGGGAGTTTGCACAGCCCAGTTGCTCTACTACAGCTACATTTTTTTCGGTTAAGTTCCCAGATAGAGAGGCACGTGTCACCCTGATCCAGCTGTCCCAGCAACAACAGGACATGGCTCCCGTTCAACTAGAACATGTTATCACTCAGTGAGAAAATGCCAAGCTAGGGATGGAGGAAAAGGTGGTTTTTAGTTAGACCTCCACCAACTAAATCAAGCTAAAATTACGTATGCCCTTTGCTTAATTGCTACTGCTTGAGAAGCAATCTCATTATGTGCAGTAACACATAAGCTTAAAAGCATTCAGCTAAAACCAATCCTTCTGCTGTCCCCTGGTCACCAACTGGCAACAAAGCTCCACATTGACACCAATCTGGCAACCTGTAGAGTTTGCCCTCTATTACATTTTTCTTCTATAAGCACAGCTGTTATTGGAACTGCTTACTTGACCATATTGCATGCTTTACCTCCATCTGACAATAATTCATTCTTCCAGCTTGCAACATTAATTACTTATGCATACTATACACACTGCCTCTCTAAGTCCATACACACAAAGAATGCAGAAAGGTTTTATGTACAGATGAATTTGGTGGTGGTTTTCCTATCATTTTTACCTAATGTGTAGGACAAGAAGAGATTTTAGGTTATCTAACTTGAAAGTCATCACCAGAAATACTCAGAAATGCAGTATATCAACAAATACTGGCTAGCTCTGTGGGTTATTATAGAAAGCACAAAATATACCTCTGTGTTGCTATGCTGCCCAGGAAACAATAGAAGCAAAACTTCACTTGAATATGTATTTATGGATGGATATGTGTACAAACACATATAGGTACTTATATGCAAACAAAAAAAAATTTTAAAAGGACCAATAAAAAGCTGGTCAAAAATATACACATGTTCTTGATGATAACACTTTCCTATCTGTAACATCAGAAACATAAGACTGGAAGACATCCGGGCACCTCAGAAATTCCCAGCCACCACCAGCAAGGTATTGTACATCCCTCACACCCATGGGTCCGTATCTGTTTAAAGAGTGTAGTTTTTAGCTCTCTTCTCTTGTTGGAAAGCTCAAGTCTCTTCTGATTACATAGAGAACCCTAACAGACTGATACCTGTCCTAACACCTGTGATAAGATCCTACAACAGACATGATGGTCCAGCAGTGCCCTGTGCAATGCCAGCAGTGCCTTCCCATTGCTGCCGGAAGAATCTTGTCAAGGATCACATTTGTCATTTCTCTCACTGCCTCAAGCACTGATGGTTCACAGTCAGCCACTGACAAACTAATACAGAGATCTGTTTTCTTTTTTAAAAAATATTGTAGTCAGTTTTCTTCCTTAAAGAGAATCTACTTTTCTTTATCCTTCTGCATAAAGTTCCGTATAGCTAAGGGAGAGACTGATATATCCACATAACAGCTCCTCTTATCCGAAATCAAGAATCTAGAAGAGATAGGACAGACTTCCATTCTCAAGGAATCTTCTTCTTTCCAATGCCTGAAGAAGAAGCCTTGGATTAGATTAGCTTGAAGAAGATGCTTAATTTTCAGTTGTTAGTAGTGAAGTGCATCCCAAAACTATGCTTGCTTTTGTATGGGATTGCATCCCATTTCCATCACGTTCACCATCTTCAGGCTCACCAGCCACAACACCCTGATGCTGTTAATGATGGTGCCTCTTGACTCTTTCATCAGAACATTTCTTTACCATTCTCCATCTTAAATGACAATAGATCATTACAGTGAATATTGAACAAGTTCAATCTTTAATTACTGGAAATCTCTGTCCCAATAGCAATCTACTGGCATTTCTTCTTCAGACAACTTCTTACACATTTTACTGCTCTTGTACTAATCCCCATCTTCTCCATCTTAATGAATAACTTCCCATGTGGCATCATATCAAATGCTTGACTAAAATCCATGTACATCAGATCTACTACATTTCCCCTTGCTTAGACAAGCAGTTATCTCTGCAAAGATAAAGTGTCCAGGACACTTGGCAAAATCAGCATTGTGGTTCCATTTTATCCTGTTTATCTTCTCTCGCTCTCTGTCTTCAAAAGATATATCTATTAAATATGTTAAATATATTTTTCTTCAAAACTCTTCTGAAAGTCTAAGATGGTCTCAAAACTAATGAACTCAGTGGCTCCTTGGATAACATTTCCAATAATTTTTAAAATAAAAGTATTATATCTACTATTTTCAAATCACGAAAGAACAACCTCCAACTCAAAAATTTATTTCAAATCATTGCTGTCAATCTGGTACTAGTTTCTTTGGAGTTCTGGGATGAAAATTACCAGTCTCCCTCACTTGAAAATGTTAAGCTATTTTAGATTTGCTTTCACTCCTTTTTGTGATAATTTCCATTTTCTTCCCCTTATTGCAACTAATCATGTTGGTTTTGCTCCCCTCTTCAACTCTACAGTTACTCTTAAAAGCTGTGGCAAAGCTTCATTTAGGTCTTGAGTACAAATATATTTTAAATTGTTTCCTAGTCCACTCCTCAAAGTAGCACCAGTTCTTTTCTTGTTCCTTGTTTATACATGGCTGAAGAAATGTTTCATTTTTGTTTTAATCTCCTTTGACATCTATTTGAGACTTATTTTCAGCAAATCTCTCTTTATTCTGAACACATACAGGTAGTGGGTTTGTTCATCCCTTGTTTCCTTTACTCTTATTACTCTCCCACAGTCCAGTGCAGTGATGCCATTACACAGACTATATTAACCAACAGGGTAAGCATAGTTTAATATAGATGTTTTGTAGATAGGTACAGAGTGAACATATTTGCAATGAAATTCACAGGCCAACAGAAATCAAAGATCTTGTTATAGTGGAAGCAGTGTTTTTATCTGAATAACGTTGCAAAACCCTTTGCCCCAGCCCTGCCTATGCCAGAATGTCTCGCAAAACGCTTCAGCTTCTAACAACAAAAATAATGCAAGTTTCTTCTCTTCCAAGGAAATCAAAACTTTCTATCAGAATGATCAGAGGCAGAAGTGGATAAAATAGTTCCTTGTACAAGCACTAAACCACTAACCTAATTTTTCAAACTGCTACCTTCTGTTGTGTTTGGGGGTTTTTAATTGGGTTCTAAGCTCATGATTTTGAGCAAGACCCTCACAAGGCAAAACAGTGCAGAGCTGAGGGAGCCTGTGACCAGCCACAGCATAAAACTAACTCTGAAATGGTGACCTTTGTGGCAATTTTTGATACTAAGGATTAAGATTACATTTACAGTTTCTGGTTTTGTTTCATTACAAATGTATTTCCAAAAATATTTTCTTTCTCTTTTAAGATGTGGAAAAATTACTTGTCGAGTTTGTGTTCTATCAAGTTTTGAATTAGTAAAACCAGGAACAGATATGAGAAATTAAGGTACCATTACACAAAGGTCAAAATGCAATGCTCTGTGCAGCATTCACCAACTGCAGCCAAAAGACCAGAAGTAGCAGAGTGTGGGAACCAGCTAATCCAGTGAATGATGAAGGAGCTTTACTGAGGATGTACATTCAAGCACAGCACATTTGCAGCTAAGAGAGAAAAGATTTTCCAAACTCATCTTAGCATAAAATTGGAATCTCCTCTATAGACACTTCTGAGTCTGTTGGAAAAGACCTTCCAGACACATACATCTGACTGTAGAGGATTATTTCCATGGAGGGGACAGTGAAATACCTTTGTCATTTCATGAGCTGTCACCAGCAGTTCTGATACTATTCAAGCACAGCTTCCTGGGTCATTGCAATGCCTCACATGATGCCTCTTTCAGTTCCAGACTGACATTCTGGCCCTCACAATTTTTCATGGAACTGTCAGGACTATCCCGCTGCAGAGACAATGAATACAAACCTCTGCTAAGAAACTTGGTTTAAACTTATCTTTAGAGCTAAATCATTATCTATTCTTGAGGATCAGGCTGGTTACCCCTTGCTTTCACCTTGCTTTCAGACATAAGCCCTAAACCGGCATTCTCTGTCCTGTATGTTTTGCTTAGTTCCTTGAATTGCAGTTTTTTCGCTTTTCATGTCAGCTTTTCTGCCCAGCTTTACCCATCCGTTTGCTACTGTAAACAAATGTTTTGCCTGCTAGATGGCACTGGCCATCCACCAGTCCTGGGACTGAAGGCAGGTGGCACTCAAGAGCCGTGAGGGCACATGGCCACCCTTTGGTCGTTATTCTGTTTACTTTCTGCAATGGCATTTTCTTTGCTCAGATTACCTCACTCCTCACTCACAGCATTCGCTTGCCACTATAATTCTACCCATGTCCTCTTCCTGTTCTAGGAGGAATACAAACTTGCTGTTAGCACTGCTGTAAAGGGCTGGAGCTGTTCCTGAACCCATCAGTTTGTTGAAAACTGAAAAAGAACCGAAGCCCTGAAACTCCTCTGGGTTTCAGCCACTGACTTGATTCTAAGTATTTTGCAAATAATCACTTATTTTGGGGGAGATACAATTAATTAAACTTGTCTGCTTGAAAGCAGCAGTACAGAGCTATTTGTGAATAGATACTAAAGATACAAAATGGTATGAAATCTGCTTGTTCCTTGGATTCTGCTCCAAATTCTTTGTATACTGTTAGGACAAAAATCTGTTTGTCAGAGCTACCTCGGATGTGTTGCACTCAATGTACTCATCAACATACTGAGGAGGAAGTTGAAGCTTTCAACTGTGTCTGCAGAACACCCAGCACAATTCACTCCTGCCATTCCTCTCCGTGCTCTTTTCAGTGTAAGTGCTAAAAAACTAAGTCAAACAAAACTAGAAAACTAAGTTAATTACACATGTTCAGCTGGAAATAGGAGAGCCTCTTCTTCAGAGTATTCACAAGCCCAAACCATCCTTCAGAACATGCCAGTTGTACCACAATATTTGCAAGCAGAGTGCCACCATTACCTTTCTAATTCCGCCTTTCATATGAGCTTGCTGCTCTCTGCACCTGAGCAACACGTTTGCTTTCCACACACAGGGGCACGTTTCACCAGTACCAGATGTGCCCACAGTGGGTGTGATTTCTCAGAACTTGAGGGTGTACCCTCTGTTTGGATGGCAAATTCCCTGGCTGTGGTTGCTTGGAGACATTACAGGTATCTTGGTATCTGCCTTGCGTGCCTGTAGATGTTTTCCAGGTAGGTGTGGCCATACTTCAACTTGGCTCATCAGATGTCTCCACAAATGTCTACGGTTCTAGTGACAGTGCCAGGTCTAACTTTCTCATTAGTTCTTTTTCAACCCTATAATTACTACCTATATATGAAGCTGAATGCAGTGCTGTATGATACCATTTCTAGGTGCCAGACACCTAAATTCCATCCTTTTTTTCGTCTCCTCTCTACTGCAAATCTCTCCATTTCCTGAGGGATGCTGTAAACTGATCGTCCTCAAACCTCGAGAAGATGCAAATACAAGTAAAGCTTTTTAGACTAAACCTTGTGGTCACGGTCACATTTTAGGATGTTTCTGTCTATCGTCCCAACCTTTCTCCCTTTCACTCTCAAAAGTTGACACCTGCCTAGCAAAGTTGGCAGACAGGCTGAAATGCTTGTGCCTCAAAGCCATTCCTGTGAAAAACCTGCCACCTTTGTTCAAATATCTTTTGAAGGTGGGTTTGAACACAGATATTGGTTTGTGAGCTGGCAGGGGCACAGATTGAGCTGGGGTGGAAAGCTTCAGTGGAAGGAAGGAAGGAAGATAAGGGCAGATGGTGGCATTGTTGAGGTCTTGAGATGCCGCACAAAGATTCACAGAAGTGGGTCTTCCTAAACCCAAATGTCTAAACTTACCTGAAAAAAATCTATGATGCATTTTACCCCTGTTTAGATAATGCAAGGACTTTTTGTATTTGCCTACCAATTCCTCTGGCACAGCGTGAAACAAATGGCTACCGACACCTCCCTGGCTATATGCAAGGCCGCTTAGCTTTAAAATACAGCTCAGAGCAGCACCACCGATCTCAAATTAACTTTCCTGGTGGGGGAAGAGCCTTGAATTGATCCTTATCTATTTCACTGGGTCTTGTGCTGACAGTCAGGTTTGCTATTCTCACCACTGTTAGTGTTCTGCTCTTTATTGAGTGTACTGTGAACAAACCACCAGTCCAGACCCTTCTGATATGGCTGTTGTGATTTGCCTTATCTTTATTTGCTCCTCAAGCCACTTCGGTAAGGCTGAAGAAACCATGTCCTGCAAAAACTTTGAACTCTGGATGAGCAACCAGAAAATACCTTTATTATCAGGGATGGAGAGCTTAAGCTGCAGCTGGGATCCAGCTGAAGGGCATGCAGACTGCAGGGATCTGCACAGGAAGTGGCTGAGAGAGTCACTGGCATTGTGGCTATTAGGGAATTATTAGATGTGTTAAAGGTAGGCTTAGCTTCACTAATGAATCACCTTGCTGAGGCTACAGAGAATTTTGGTTATGGGTGGCTGCGAGAGCAGGGAAGGAAAGGAAATATCATCTCATACTTGGAGCTAATACAGTGATTCCTGCATGGGATAGTGGAAGTACTCCTGTGCATAATTACAATAAAAATGTTTATGCGTGTTTCTCTTGTTATTATTGATTAATTAGCTATGGAAGGAAGAGAGTGCTCCAAAAGGAGAATTCAGATTTCTGCACAGTTGTACTTTGTGGCAATGGTCAGTAAGATTAAGATGCAAAATGCTAAGTTCACTTAATATTTTACAAAGTAATAGGTTGAGTTTGCAGGTTGGGCACACACAGAGTAAGCATCTGAGTAGCCCTTCTTACTCAGTGTGATTACTGATGTGCTTTAAGTTAAGCGTGCATGGAAATCTTGCAGGACCAGGGATGCAAAATACAAATAACTTTCCCCCCCGATATACTTCCAATAAGTAAATAACTAAAGAAGAAATGCACAAAACAAAACTTCAGATTCTATGGGTGCAAAGGCCATGTCTGTATCAGTGCTTTGAATGATGCAAAATGCAGTGACAGTCCTTAACACATAGACATGAGAGACAAAAAGCTAATATGCAAATAGCGTTATACGTGATGTTTCCTAAATTTGTGTATAAAACTCATTTCAGATTTCAATACATGTACAACCTATAATCTATATAATTTCTTTTAACACACACTTGAGAGCTCATCAGTGATGAGAGAAATAATCTTAATAAATGCCTTTTTCATTGCTCGAAACCTGGGAGGGAGCAGCAGTATTTGGGTTGCCGGGAGGCAATGGTCGGACTCCGGGCTGGGTTTAGGGGTGTGGGTGGCAGGGAAGCGGGGGCGGCTCAGGGTGGGGGAAGCCCTTGTCCCTCGGTGGGAATTACTCAGCTCCCCGTCCCTTTCCCAGCCCCGCCGCGGCAACATTTATTGCAAAAGCAGGAAATTGCTTATTACTAAACTAGCTGGCAAGGGACCGGAGCCGATGCTGTTCCACACTGGCAGAGCACTTGCTTAGCTGCTGCTTTCCCTGCCTCTCCTTTCTTCTTCTTCCCCCTCTTTCTCTCCTCTCTCCCTCGCTCTCTCCTCTTCTTTTTTTCATTTTGGCTTCTATTCAAATGTGGGTCAGGGGTGAGCGGCTCCCAACGTCACAAGCTTGCAAGATGGCGCTGGGAGGAAGGCTGTGAGATGAGGAACAGGCTGGTATAAACCGAGAGGACAGGAGAGGGAGAGGAGGAGAGGGGAAGGGGAAGAAACGCTGCTGCTCCAGATGCAATAAGAAGGTAACGCGGCGCGAGGCGCGGGCGGGGGCGCGGGTCTCACGGGGCGGCCGGGCGCTGCCGGGCTCCGCGGTGTAGCCCAGCCCCGCTCCCCCGCTCTTTATTTGCAGCCCGGGTGATTTGCCCATCTGCACGGGTCCGCTCGGGAGAGTCGCCGGGGTGGCGGGGGTGTCCCCTTGTTCCTTGCCCTGCATCAGCCGTGCCCGGCACCAGCAGTACTTCCATTGAAAAAAACCGAGATGGTTTCTTTCCTCTTGTCCCCCTCTCTCCGTGCCCCGGGCCCCCTCCCTTCGCTCTCCGGGCGCGCTGCCCCGTTGCTTTGGGGGCCGGAGCGTGCATCGGTGTGCTGGCCACCGTGCCTGTCTGGAGCTTGCAAATGTTGGTTATTTGGTTGAAGCGGATGGAAACTTTCCCCCTCCTCCTGTGCCATTTGTGTGTGTGTGCGAGTGTGTGCGCACGGGTGTGCGCTGCCCCTNCGGAGCAGCCGCCTGCTCCCCATCCCCACTCGTTACTGCAAGTAAGCCGTATTGTATTTTATTTGATTTTATTTTTTCCCCGAAAGGAGGGAGCGGAGCCCCGGGGTGCCGGGGGGCGTGTTTGTGCCGGGGATCTGGCCGCATTGTGGAGGAGAGGGCAGGAAAGGGGCTCCCGGGACTTGCATCGTCTCCTTCCCGCCCCCCGCGGTCCATCCGCCGGGCTGCGAAGCGACGAGCCAGGCCGGCATCCCCCAACCCCAGCGCCGGCCCCAGCCCCACCGAGCACCCCCTGCCCTACCGGGAGCGCGGTGAACTTTTGCCCTGTCTCCCCCCTTCCCCGCCGCCCCCCTCGGCCGCTCAGGATCGCGGAGGGAAGGACCCGCCGGCTCCGCTCGCTCTGCCCGTCGCTGCGGGTCTCTGGCTTTTGTTACGGCCCCATCTCGGACGCAATGGACAGAGCAGGATCGCGCACCCTCCCGCGGCCGGGGGCTCCCCGGACCCTGCCCGCCGGCTTTGTGCCCCGCAGGAAATGCACGTTCCCCGGCCGCGCTAGCCAGCGTAGAGCTGTCCACCCGGTTTAAAAAACAAAAAAATTAAATTGTGCGACCAGGCTGGCAATACTGTTGCCGAGGCGCTCAACATGGCAATTGAGGGAACCGGGAGGGCTGGTCGCTGCGTGCGGCTGCCCGGTCCCGGGGGCACGGCGCCGCGGAGCCGGACCGGGCTCTGCATGCCCCTGCGCGGCGGTGCCCGGTGCCAGCTCGGCGGTGGGGGGAGCCGAGCTTTTTGTGTTTTTCTGGTTGCATTTAAAAGCCAAGCAGAGCCGGCGGGGGGAGTGGGGGCGGGGGAGGCTGCGTGCCGGCCCCCTGCGCGGTGCGCGGCCCGGGGAGCCTCGCGGTGCCCGCAGCGCCCAGCCCGCGCTCGGCCCCTTTGGTACGGGGCGAGAGCCGGCGGGGAAGTCAATTATTGACTTCTGCTTGGCCGGGTCCCAGGTGGAAGTGGGCACGGCGGTGGCGGGCGGCTCTCGGCGCGCCCCCCGTTATCGGGGCCGCCAGCCGCGTTCCTCCCGGGGGCTCCGCGGCCGCCGGACACCGCGCCCGGCCCCGCTGCCACCCGGGAAGTGCGTATGTACACACGTCTGGGCACTCGAACCTTTCTGCTGCGAAACCCGCAACCTTTGAGAACTCGGGTGGCCTGGGCGCTTCCAGAGACGGGTAACTTGGCGTTAGAATCTATGAGTGGGGCGGGGGTATATACACCTTTACACAGAATTAATGAATTATATATGGAGCCAAGTGTTTTAGCAGACGGTTACCGAAATCACTCAGAGTATTACTTAGCTGTTAGAATAAATCTGAGAGAGCAGCCAGAAACCAGTTAAGAGCATCAGAATTACATTCTGCTAATGAACTGTCCTTTGAGCAAAACTGGTTTAGATTTGTTGTGGAATGCTGTTTATATTTGAATAGCTCCCATGTTTTTCCAGAAATTAAGGGGAAAACAATATGCAATAGTCACTTTCATTGGAAAACGTCAGAACTATAAGCAGATGTTTGTTATGCTTGATAAATACAATGTATAAACAACTAATATTTCAAGATGACTTGTAACTATTTTTTATTACTCAGAACTATTGTGTATACTACAGCAGCTCTGGACAGAAAGCTGTAAATGACTCCTTAGGATTTCACAGCAAATCTGGATGGGGAAAATGACATATGGAAAGAAAATTGACTTATTTCCACAACTGCAAATGGCCTCCTTTTTGCGCCTTTTCATTAGCAATCTAATCCTAAAAGCATTAGAAGCAATTATTTGCAGTGGTGCCTGTCATTCTAGGTCTAATTATTTAAATCAGTTTAACTTTTGATGGTTGACCCATTAGGTCAAATCTGTGTGCCCTTTGTTATATTTATTAAAAAAAAAAGAAGGGGAGGGAGGTCTTCAAACTTGCCACCTGCTACTGACATATCATTTTAGCTCTGGAGAAGATCAACATTAAGAATAAGCAACCTCTTACATTTGTTACTTTCCATTCTAACATGGATAAGGACACCCCATGTAAGTGCGTTGTTCATTGACATCTAAAATCCATTGCTTAATCACGACAGACTTGTGTGGCTGCAGGAGCGTAAGCAGGAGCAATGGGAGAATATAAGGCTATGGCAGGTTTTCCTTATGTCATGCTTCCTAATTTACGTGAAATGCAGATGAGACGCACACACATAAAAGGGATGATTTTTCAGTGTTTGGGGGAAATGCTTCTTCCGAGGACCTGGGAGAGCTCAAAATCTTTAATGCATAAAGAAATAGCTCACGTTAGTATTCACATACGTTTCTGGGCAGAATGACTTATGGATGTGTAGATAGTAATAAGTATTGCAAGATGCTTGAAGCACTTGGCGTCACGTGATATGCTGTAGTGTCAGTGCTGAATTGTTTGACAGAAGCCAATGTGTGACAAGGGGTGGAGGGAGAGAGAAGAGAAAGAGAAGGTGAGAGGCCTTGTTCCGGAAGGGTACATGTTAATTTTATTTTGATTAGTTGTTTATGCTAAACAGTTTGCTGCGTACTAGATTAAACTCTAAAACAGCCACTGCAGCCCAAAACTGGTGGTCACACCATGAAATTTGAAGTTGTGAACAGCAGCTCTTTCAATGAGAGTTCTCATTTTCTAGCATCTTTACAGGCTATAGTAATTAAGAACTGTCAAGCATAAACTGTATGTTGTGCATTCCTCTGACCTTGCAGAAAACAGTATGTGACTATTCTTTGAGCTCCTGCTGCCTTCTTTGATGATAGATGTAGGGAAATTAGATAGTGTTTGAAAACTGAGGTGCATTTGCCTTCATATCAGAGCTCCTGTTTGTGCTGACTGCAGCATTTAACCCTGCCATCCAGTCTGATGAACATATCGCGGCTTGACAGGCAGAGATATTGGTAGGATGAGGTTGCCATGTTTTCTCTACAGAAAACCAAGTTTCCCATCCCCTAACCAAGTCTGACTGATAAAGTGTATGAACAACACTGCAGCTTCTGCCAACAGCTGGGGAAGAATGTTGCCACAAAGCAGCATTTCAGTGCTGCAGCAAATGTGGTGTTGGAGTGGGAGAAAGCAGAATCACATTTGTGACATAGCCATTATATTGGCTGTATTGTGACAGGTGAAGCTCAATGGGAAGGGACCATTTCAGCATCAGTAGACATGCCTTCCCTGCTGGGCTTGGAGAAAAATTAACAGGGCTCAGCTGTGGCATTGCAACAACAGTGTGTCAATGCAGCCATAAGCAGGAGAATATATTTAAAAAAAATAAAGATGACTTCTTTGGTTTGGTGTGGATTGAACACCAGTGACTCAGCCATTAGGGCTTCTTATATTGGTTTTTTCTTGCTGTACTATTGGGAGCAAGGACAATGTATTGCAATAGGGATTTCACTCTGCTGTGCTGTAGCTCATTGGCAAAGAAACTGCATTGGTTTGTTCAGGTCTCCAGCAATCAGTGGTGACAGTGTGCTTACTTCTCTCAAAAGCAGTGGAGTAATGTTAAAAAGATGTTCCTGAGAGCTGTATCTTCTTGCTCAGTTAGCATCTTCAGGTTCCAGTAGAATGCCAGTTTTAAGCTGGGTTTCTTTCCTTGAAGCATACGCGTATTATGCTGGCTGTCGAAACTTGTAAGTTACTCACACTTCTTGTTTGTAATTCCTGGAAAGAAAATTCACCCTCCAGTGCTGGCTCCCACAAAACAAGGAAGAACTGAAATAGTGAGGTCAATCCTGAATTTTAAGCTGATACAAAATGAGTTGTTACAATAGCTGTAAAGGAGGAGGCTACAAGACAGCAATAGTTGTACCTGCTGTAAGTGACAGGTGGGAGAAATTCTGTTCTTTTTCATCTGTGTTTGGATGCCAGCCCAGTGCTGGCCACAAACTGCAATCCAGGATTAATCCTCACATAGTGTTTTCTTTCTATGTATCAGATGTCTCATTTTGTTAATAAGCACAGCCTAGCATGCACTTCAAGTCAGCTGTTCTGGAGTGGAAGCAATGTTCAGCGTTATTGAAATGATGGCTCTCATGCTTTCCCAGAGCCTGTATTGTTTGACCAGGGCAGGGTGGAGGGTGATCCTTGTAATCACAAATCCTAAACAGGGATTCTAGTTACTGATTTTACTTAATGGAAAGGGGTGGGGAATGTAGTTTATCCAGGATTACATATGTATTATATCACATTGTCAGATGTGCACCCTGAGGATTTGAAGGGGCTAAAGAGCGATCTTTTAAACCAAAAACCTCAAGCAGGCATTTGGAAATGGATCTATTGTAGGAAGCTTCCTTCACTTACTCTCTCTAATGGAGAAAAGACAAACTGAGCTGTCCTGCAAAAAGTGTCAGAAGACACGTGCACTGACAGCTAAGCTGGGAGAAGAAGGGTCTGAGTCTTCAACCAGCGGTAAGAAGAGTTTAGAGAAGTGCAGGGATTGGTTTCCTGCTCAAAACAATCATCAGGGAACTCTCACAATAAAAGCGTCCCTGAAAACAGGGTGAACGTCTTGCTTCTGTTGCTGTGTTCTGAGAGATCTGTGCAGGAGCTAGGAACAACCCCCTCTTGTTCTTCCAGCTTTAGATACTGGATGGAAAAACTTGCTGATGTTGTCCTCACCCAGGTTCTGGATGGGAGCTAAGGAAGCATTTCACATCAGTACGCTGGCCTGAGGCATTTGCTGTCCTTCAGTCCCCTGGGTAAAGGAAGAGGGGATGGCTTTCCATAAAATATCAGTTTGCCCTATCCACTCCCTTCCCCCACTGAACTAAACGCTGTGCAAGACAAAATTGTGTTCATATCAGTCCTTTGCCATGAGTGTAAGAAGAACTATGCGATGGAGTGACTGGAGAGAGGCCTCACGGTGAACAACCTGACTCTGCTCTTCATGGTGGGCTAGTCCCGTTCATTCCTGGACCCATTTAAGGTGACAGGGGTGTACAGCAGATTCCTTCCCCTAAATGTGTGCTCATTTCCCAATGTATAAGAAGCCATTCACTGAGTGGATTCAGATTTCTAGGAGTCACATAAAGACACTGCCATGCAGGACTCCACTTACTGCATTGTCATCTGCTGTCGAGATGCCACCAGCCAGTTTGTCAGTTTGGAAATCTTTTCGCTTGTTTGATAAAGAACAGAATAGAGTAATTTGCATTGCCAGTTTTAACTGAGACTTGAAATCAGCCGACAAGAAACCTTATTTTAAAGCTTCCTTGTTTGTCTGTGTGGTAGTTACTCTCCAGCAGAAAGATGGGATCTCACTGGTCTGTACCTATTAAAACATGTTGATGTACAATTAAAATAACTTAAAAAGTAAATTCCGTGTTAAGCAGAAGGACAGGGTTAACACATTCAGACTATGATTCAACACGCAAATCAGAAACAAAATTAATTTACTATGTTACTGTTTCTGAGAAATGGCTCAAGAAACTTCTTATACAGCATTAAATTCAATCAGATGTTAAACCTGAATATTTTGAAGTGTTAAATAAAAGTATTTGGAAAATACTTTCTTATCAAAATACTTTCTGATGACCTCCTGACATCTCTTTCTGTGACTTAGTCTGTGATTTTTATTCGGCTCTAATTTAAATGCAAAGCAAAGGAAATGTTCTTTGAGCAAAAGTGAACTGATTATTTTCTAGTTTTGTTTCTCTTTTATGAGTTTGGAACTAGCAGATACTAGTTTCTAACACCTAGTTTTCATTTAGAGGGCAGTAAGCTTTCCTGCCCTTCTTGCCCCTCCTCAAATCTCAGTTGCTTTCTGCAGTCTGAAAGAAGTGGTTATTGAACTAAACTGAAAAAAACAGCCTCTCTGTCCTGTTGCAAGAGGCTCCTGGTGCGAAGGGTTAGTTAACTGCCCAGAGTGGATGCAACAGTAAAGTAGTGGCTTTTTCTGTGGAGAGACGAATTTTCCTCAAAACTTCACTAGGAAACACATACAATTGAAGAATGCTTTTTTAAAACAAGACCTGTTTAAAAGAAGGTTTGAAATTATGCCAGTGTGTAGTGAGACTTAAACTTGTGCTGTTTTTATTTAATGTTGTTTCCCCTCCGCAATGGAATGGTGAGGTGCTTTGTTATTCCTAGTTTCTGTTTACCCTTATAAAGTATCCAGAACAGTTCTCATGTAGAACTTTTTGCATCAAACTTCTCAAGTCCTTGAAAAAAGCTCTTTGTTCTTTTCTAGGCAGCTCAGATGTACTTTGATAATGTGATATTAGTGACATGATTATGCCCAGTCTTCAAAGAAAAACATGGATATCCTTCTAGGCAGGGAAAATATCTACCAAAGTCATAGATGGCAAGGAATCCACTAAAAATTATAAATTTGTGTGCACAGCTATGGAGTGTACATAGCCAGAACCATAGTACCAGAATGCTCAATAACGGGAATTTTGGCACGAGAGCAAGAGTTGTCTTGAAAGTCTTCAGATGTCAGCAGAGTGATGTTTGGCTGAGTGTTTTTTAAAGGTAATGTAAATTATGACTTGAAAAGTTTTACCTGGAAAACTTGGTTATAAGCACTTGCTTTTATGAATTGCTGCAGTGGTTGGATATTTGCCCATATTTAATTCTTCTGGGTGAGCTTGTGGTCCAAGGAATTCTGCTTCCATCCCTCATTTAAACTTTCCATGCTATGGTCATGAAGGAAGTTAAGCAACTTCAGTTTTCTTCATCTTTAAAGTATGGAGAATACAATGTCCTTTGTTTGTTTTGTATGTATATTTATCTTAGAAATGGTCGTCATATTTGAAAGTTTGCATAATGGGACCCTGACCTTAGCAACAGCCTGTAAATGCTGTCATCATACACATAATTCTAATAAAGCTCCAAAATGGTAAAGTTGCCAAAGGACTAACAGTTTAGGATTATGCAAAACCCACGACGGGGGAGGGAGGCTAGACAAGTCTCTCTAGTCCTTCAGAAATGCTACATTTCTTATTCTCCACTGTACCTTATCGAACAAGGCTTTCAAAATTGTAATGAAAATTAAAACACGCCAGCTATAAAAATTACTCTCTTTTCGCTACAGCACTGGAAGTATTAATGAGGCTATACTCCCCTGCAGTGAGCACTGGGAGTTTTTGGATGGTCTGTTCTGCACCGTCAGTCCCTTCCTGAAAATAAGTAAATGCCTCTAAATAATCCCCTTCAGGATGCCCCAAGCAGCAGCTTGTATTTTTGTGTCTTTCCGCCCCGGGTTGCATGGTGCAATGCCAGTGCATGGCGTGATGCAACAGTCTTGGAAATTCTTGGAAAAGCACTTCCGTTTGCTCTAGGTAGAAATTGTGTTGGCAGCAAAACTGCCTCTGCTGTTTACAAGCTGGCAGCACTCTTAAATGAACTCCAAGAAAAGCAGTTTAATGTATGCAGTTCTGTGTATCCATCCAAAGGCAGAGGTGTTTGAGACTGTTGGCCTGTTATTATGGGTGGTGCCTTGGAGAAGGAATGTCTTGAGTATTTGCCCAAGTGTGGACCTCTTTTTAGCAGCTGTAGTCAGCTGGTTTATTCCAGTTGGGCTGGGTCTCCCAGTTTCTGGTTGCTGCTTGTAAGGTAAATGGGTTTAATTGCTGTATTGATAATCCTCAACTCCTGAGTGAGAGAAAGAGTGACCTGAGTGTGGAGAGAGGACCATCAGCTTCATTCTGACAGTCTCTATTTTGGTGGCTACGACAGAGCTGAGTATGAGAATTTGTTTGCCACTGATATGTTGTTTGAAAAAATAATTTCATCTGTCTACTCTTCACCTCTGCATGTGGTATTTTGAAGATGGGCTGAATGGTGTTTTGATGATGGGCTGAATTTCCATTAGGATTTAATGAACAGAAAATAACAATAGTAGCTGCTATTGTCTAATATTTCACCCTGTTAATTGTGCAGTAGGATTTCAGGCTGAATGCTGTACTAATAATTTAGAGTTTTGTAAGTGGAACCAAATGCAGAGAAAACTAGTACTTTTGATAGAGCTGTAGTGCTGGAAATCACTCATGGAGGTGTAACTAACCATAGAGGACAGTCATGGAAGGAAAATGTATTTTAAAGGTCCTGCTGAAACACTGATCATTGGAGTATGGAATTAAAATATTTGCCTATCCAGAAAAGACATCCTTTCCACACAAAAATCTCAAAATGCTTTCATAATTAATCTCTGACTTACAGCTGTATCTCTGGCATATTCATGTACCTTTTCTGAAATGTTTATATGACTTTCTGAAAGCTGCACACAGGTTCTTCCTTAACGGAACAGAAGCCATGGCAATAGCCCAACAAACCAGCTTCCACTCCCATTAGATGCAAATGACTGATTAAGCACCTCAGTTTCTCTGTTTCACTGGTAATAAATAAAACCTCCGTCTTTTTTCCAAAGTTTGAGAGTTCATGTGAAGTGGGACCTGGGCTGCATGACACCAGCTGTTCCATTTCAAAAGACTTATCAGTAGTTTTCTACCTAATGCCCAGAGCATCTAATACCATATGCCAGAGGCCTGGGATGTTCCCTATCCATTAACTGGTTGGACAAGAAAGGGGGGAAGGAGTCCAGGTGAGTTCAAGCAAGTTTCCATGTGCATCTACGCTGCCATTATTCAGAACATTTGCCTATTTGTGCTTGCTTCCTCTGTGGTTACACATGGACTCCTGCTACCTCTGTGTTTATCTGGAACAGCTTGGGTTGTACCCTCACCAAAAAGTAAAAAGCCCAAAGCATGTTCCCTAAAACTTCCTGGAGCAAGAGCAAAGCACATCCCCTTTTGAGGAGGAGGGGAATCCACTGCATTTCAATGGCTTTGACCATAAAAAGTGGTGAGTGGGAGGGTATCTGACAGCATTAGGGCTGTAGATCGACTGTGTGGGGTCACGTTTTTGTAAGTGAGACGGTAGCAGCTGTCCTTTGAGGCATGCAGGATGCAGTATTTCAGGGGAACTTGCAGATTTTTTTTTTTCCATAAGAACTGCTCCATGCTGTGCCAGGCTGCTGTCCCTTGCCTCCTCTGTGTCTTGGGAGGGGGGAAGTGGCTGGGTGCCCATCAGGAATGCTTCTGATGGCACAGAGAAAACAAGTCTGCCTCTGCTAAACTTACACATTACTGGAGACTAACCAGTCAAGTTTGTTGCTTTAATTTTAAGTTCCCAGTTTTGTAAATCTTCAGGGAAGGAAGGATGGCAGCATCTCAAGTGAAGTCAGTGTAATGCCAGGGTGTGGGATTTCTGTAATTCAGTGCCTGTCATACTGTATTTTAGGAAAATGTTTGAAATTAGAGAAGTGGAAAGGTAGTATGAACATGGTGGTTTTGCAATAAAATAAAAATATGAACAGTGCAAACTGGTTGTTGGTCAGATCACAGTCTTCAGGGGAAAATGTCTTTAATAGAGGTCATTGTAGTCTAATGCTACACTTGACACCAAAAATTAGGTTTAATGCTATAAATGGAGATAAAGCACATTGCAGCTGACAATATACTTCCAGACCATGTCCCCAGCTAAAGAGCTTGCAGTGCAAGGCACAAATAGGTGCTGTGTAGATAACTGGCTGGGGGGGTCAGATTCTGCAAATGCTTACTCAGGCACTTTGCTTGAACTCGTTGTGACTGCTGGAGTAAGAGTTTGCACAATCCAGTCCTAGGAGTGGGGCCGGAGCCTTAAAGCTATTGGGTAAAAACAGAACTGCTTGGGGGGTTTATTTATTTTCCAAGTGCCTTGTGAGGCAGGCTTTAAGTAGAAGCCTGCTTCCGCCCCTGACTTGCATGCCTGTTTATTTGCTGTAATCACCTGTAACCTAAAATTGCAAAACTCCTGTGGATACGCTAATGATGCCTTTGTAAAGTTTCTCTAGCAAAATTCAACTGGATTTTAAAAGCACACGTTTCTTTCAAAACACTTAGCTATAAAGTTCAGTCCTGCCAGCCTGGTGGGCTGAGAACATTTTGAAAAAGGTCAGAGGGCCACACTGGATGCTGTGGGTCCAATTTCCCAGGTTGATTTGTTGCCTGCACACTTTGAAGGGAGCAGAGCACCTGCAAATCCCCTTCTGGGGATTCCCTTAAAATGTGGGGAAGCCTCCAACAGGTGTGTGGAGCTGGCATGGCCTAGGCCCAAGGTGGCAGAGGTGTGGCTGGGACACATCTGAACTTGCACTGGGGCGGGAGCAGGGAATCAAAGAGGCTGTAAGTAGTAGCTGTTCCCAGCTCCTCTCATTCCCCTGAGCGCAGGGAAGGGATGCTAACCTTCACCAGACAGAATTCAGAAGCTGTTCTCTGCGGTTCCACAGCCTGTTAGGAAGTAGCAGCGGGCAAGGGAGTTGCAGCTGCTTGTCCCCTGCTCTGAGAGGCAGCACGTTGGCTGCCAGGGCAGATGCTGACTAATTGTATCAGGGAAGAAGTGGGAGGTGATACAGCTGATTCAGATCCCTCCTTTAAAAACCCAGAGCCTGGCTGAGTGAATGCCTGATTAATGTATTTTCTTCTCAGATTCATTTGCTTTGAGGTCACAGTTCAGAGGCTCAAGAGAAAACAGGCAAGACATTATGAGTCTCGCTGGATGTGTCACACGCTCGCCGCCTAAGTGCTTTCCGTGTAAAAGGCTTTGACACTGTGAAGTTCCAGATAGACTGTGCTGTCAGTGAAGGCTCTGGTTGGCACATCTGCTTGGGCAGGGGTTTGAATCTTTCTTTTTCTTAGGAGGCAGTTCCCTGGCTGGTATTAAGAAGTTATTCCTTCTGATGGGGTCATTGGATCTTCTTCTGGCTTATTTTAAACTTAATGTTAACAAGACGTTTCTTTTGCTTTCATTGAAGAGAATGTAAGCACTTCATCTGAGTAGGAAAGAAAAGCACAATTATTCATACTAAGTCAGTCTCTACAGTGAATGAACAAAAAAAGTTCAACTGGAAGAGTACATCAGTGCTACTGACGACAACAGACTTTTAAATTCTGTTCATCCCTAGAAGTCATAGAGAAAAATATGTTTTCTCCATCCTGCTTCTTGTCAGCAGATTTGTCAGAAAGAAATCTACCTCCTTCCCAATCAAGTTTTCAGAAAGTATTTGCTCTTTAAGAACAAGTCAGCACAGTAATCTTGTTTCATGTTAACTGTTATGAAATATGGTGTTAACGTTTTAGCCCTACACTGGCGGGAAATGGGATTTAAGACTTTTTCCTTGAGTATAAAAGAGTTCAGGAGCAGGATTAAAAAAAATAGATCCTTACAATCCTCTCTCTGAGTCTACTTCCATAGCTGAATCTTTCAATTCATCTCATTTGCCTATTATGCAATTTGGTTTATGATTTTAACTATGATAGTCTTTTAATGCAAGTTGACACGTCAGATTCCTATGCTGGCTTCAACTCCTAGTCCATAGTATCTGCTTATTGCAATTTATGCTTTGGTTATCTAACCTGTGGGATTCTTTTCTTCTTCCCCAGTTGTGCACATACTTGCTTTTTCCAACCATTCCTACATATTTGCAGTATCACTGTAATATCTTTGTTTGTCTCTTTGTTCCCTGGGCTGTTCTATCTGTTTTCTCTGTCTCTTTCCACACAAACTTGGCACTGTGCTTTGGCCTGTCCTTCATCAATATGACAGTAATATCTTCACTCTAAGCTACTGCAGAACTTCAGAGAGCCACCAAATAGGTGCAAGTTACATCCATGCTAGTGTTGGTGTGGCATCTCTTTGTGCATGGAGACTCTCTTTAGAACAGGATCTGTGTTTCAAAACTCTCTGCAAAAGCCCTTTCTTATTATAATACTTGAAGGCCACTTGCCACAAATATTTTTTTCCTGACTTGTATGAAACTGAAATCCCAGTAAATGAAGTATCACCACAAATGCATTTAGGAACAGGGAAAATGAGGAACATCTACTGTTAATTGCAGGAAAATCTGGATGTTCTATTGACCATGACCTTCAGCTTCCCTTAGTGTACTTTAAAATATTTGATTAATTCTTCTGGAGCAGAAGAGTCATATGATAGAGTTTTAAGGAATAATTCAAAAGAGATAAACTTCAATGTGTTGCTGCTCTGTCTTGCCAAATGCCAGTGGTTAGAATGAAGCCTCTGATTGTACAATTCCCACTTACTCTTGACATCAAACCTCCAGCCGGTATCAAAGTCTTGCTTTTCAGAACTGCATATCTTTACATCTAGGGGAAGCTTGTGACCGATGGAAGGTTTGGTATCAAATGCTCTCAAATCCCTCTGAAATCAGTATGCTGAGGGTGCTGGTTGCTAAGATCAGACCCAAGATCAAAAATGCAATTTGGAGATCAGATCCCTCCTGCAGCTGGGTCACAGAGCATTGGAGAGATGCAGTAGATAACTTCATTCCCTGCCAAAGACAGTCCTGAGCCCTCTCATAAAATTGTTCATTATTTGTTATACACATATGTGCATTCTTTCTCTGTTTTAAATATACATGTATAATACCAGACGTGAGTGTTTTGGTGTGCAGTAACTGAATTCAGTTACACTTGACATTCAGTTACAACAGGAAAAAATGGAGTTTGGTACTTAGTGCTGAATAGCAGAGGCCAACTCATCAAGTTTTTCTGTTGCAAAAATGCTAGATCTGAATTTCTTGAACAGTGTGTCTCTAATGGCCCAGAGACATGACAGCACACGTGAAGCACATGAAGGGGAAGACACAGGACATGAATTTTTCTACAGGTTTTAACAAAGCCAGAATCTTCCATCTGTGCTCTGCCACACAGAACAAAAGCCCCAGGGGTTTTGTTTCTGAAGTCATTTGAGAACTGCCAGCACAAAATGAAAGCCCCAAGGGTTTCTCCAGTCATTGAAGGGGCATCCACCACCTATAAATGTGAAAATGCAACTGAGCTGCACTTTGAAAATGAGAGGGCAGTGGCCTGGCACAGTCACTGGGGGAGTCACTGAACTAGCAAGACTGACACAGTGTGGAGCTCCTGAACTCGTGCTTAAACAAGTAATTTGTTTAATCAGTATGTGACTTACTGCATGCTGCTGGCTCATGGGTCCCACATCCTTAATGTTCCTCTACCACCTTCCCCATATCTGTGCCTTAGTCAGCTCCCCTTTGGGGACACTTGATGTGGTACAAAGCCTGCTGGAAAATCCTGAAGTCATGCTTCATTTCAGACCTGGGCATATAAGATGCCTGTCTCTGACAAGAATGTGAGTTTTCCTCCACTGATTTTTAGGTGGGACTGCCACCATGGTGTCTGGAGGTGGGGGGCTGCATGGCCCCTGTGAGTGTGGGGCTGCTCCCAGCATGGGCTCCATGAACAGATGTGCAGGGTTGGCAGGGAGCAGTTGCTTTCCCAGAGACCTCGGCTGGCGCTCTCCCTGAGCAAGCAGGGCTAAGGCGTGGGAGGGCAGCATGGGCCATGCCAGGCCTCTCAGGAGGGCAGAGTGGGCAGCGCTGGGGCTCTCAGGAGGGCAGAGTGGGCAGCGCTGGGGCTCTCAGGAGGGCAGAGTGGGCCGCGCTGGGGCTCTCAGGAGGGCAGCATGGGCAATGCTGGGGTTCTTGCTTCAGTGCTTGGCTGCCTGAAATCCCAGCAGGCAGAGCTGCTGTGTGGCTGCTGTCATGGACAGTTGCACCTGATGTGTGGGAGTTACTTGGCACATGGTGGATGTAGTTTCCCATTGATTTCTGGTGGAATTGATTTATAGAGCTATTTAATGGAATTGATTCTTTTTACAACTTTTTTCCCCTCTTAAAGAGCAATTGTTTTTCTTGAGTGATGGCCGCAGGTTTGTTTATGTATTAATGTGCTCATGCACCCACAGTCCCAACTGTGTTCTCTCTACTTGAACTGCAAAAGAAAGTCTCAATCTCAAATGCCATCTTAAATTTTAATATTATATTTGATGTATGACCTGGAATAAATTAAACATGCTAGAACTTGCAAGATGAAATCCTAGTGGTGGGTATAACCACAAAGCAGTGTTCTATTAAGCCAAGGACTGTCGAGAATGTCTGTTGTGGTTGTGTCTGGGTTACAAGTGGCTCCCTTTGGTTTAGTGTAGGTGGATATTTTTATTCTGCCTGCCTTGTGAACAAGGGGATGAAACTTCAGAATTTACCTACAAGAGGAGTAAGGCTCTGCTGACTTTTCCTTTACAAGTCCCGTAGGTTGGAACCACATTTTTATCCTAAATGCAGTATTTTTATTGTATTTTAAGGTATTTCATTGATTGTCACTCCAAAGTGGTTTGTATTAAGGAAACATTATATATTATACTTGAAGGAATACTATGAGAAAGTGTGAATATCATAATTCTCTGTTATTGTTTGTACTTTGCAGGTTAGTTCTGTCAGTAAGTTTAAGTGGCAAATTTGTGTTGTGGTTTTGGGCTTCTTCCTTATTCCCTTCCTTTCTGTCTTTCCACTTTCAAGAAGCACTGAAATAAACGTGCACAAGATCTCTGGCTGGGACTCCTGAGCAGATATGCCACCCAAATTTCCAGATCAGGGAGAGTTAAATGTATGTGCTGAGGGCTTAGGGTCCAGCTAACAACAGCCTATCGGGATACAAAAAAGTAGTCTCTGAACTAGCCAGCTCCCAAGTCATATAAGGAATTAGTAATCCAAAAGTACCTCCTTGAACGGCAAAGTGAAACAAACATCAACTGTCACAGTTGTTGTGTGTGAGCTCTGTGTGAAATTTAGCTAAGCAATTTGACAGCTGTATCTAACTGGATATTCCAAGTGGTCTGATGTAGCTGTGAGCCCAGTACATTTGATTAATCTAGTTATCACCACCGAAGTGACAGAGATAGATTCAGCAGTAGTCAACATCCTATTTGAATAGAAAAACTCTGCACTTCATCACTTCATCACTGCTTATGAAAACTTCCACCCATGGCCTTCTGTAATCTGGAGCCATCTAAAAACTTCTGAGAATCCAGCAGGGCTCACTCCTGTGCATCCACCTTATGCTGTGAGTTTAACAGGATGGCCAAGAATAATATCATTAGGATGCTGAGTGTGCAACTGCTGCAGGAGTGGGCTGTCCATGAGAACAAAGCTTAGCAGGAAAAGCGTAGAAGGTAGATGCATGATGCAGAGCAGATAATAGCAGAGTATCCGGTTGACTTGTATCTGCAACTCCAAATACCACGCACCATTAATTTTGGAAAAGGACTCCAAATGTAAGCAAATTGCTCTGACCCAGATTTTAAACTGGTAAAGGAACCTGAATTCACAGGCAAGGCAATATGGGTCATTTTGCAAAACATGGTATTTAAATGTGGCTTGCTTAGAGAAACTCCCAACAACAACCAGCCTTCACCCTGTGTCCCAAAAGGCTGCCAAGACTTTATTCAACATCATAGTGATCCTAAATGGCAATCTTTGAGAGGGAAAACTCAAAGACAATCCTTGCTTTGTAAATGAAACTGCAGCAGTTGAATTATACTGTAGTTTTACAGAGGTGTTTTATATACCACAACCACATTGTAAACTAGATTTTGTTTGCTTGGAATTATCCTAGTGATTTGTAGTCTGTCTCTGGCAGATGTGTCTCTCTCTAACCATCACATGCCCTAAGCAATTATGCAGAGTTAACAAAACCTAGAGAAGGCAACTGCTCTTATCTGTCTTGCCCCATGCCAAGTCTTTGCCTTCCACTCTCTGCTGGGAAATAGTAGAAATTCCAGGCATTCTTTGGAAGGGAGAGGGTTAAATTTAAAGAGAAGGGTATCTTGTCTTTCACCACTACTGGGGTGGAAAGATTTTAACTCTGCCTGTTCCCCAGAGGTGCTTCGTTATTGGTGTGATGATATGTCCTTGTGGGATAGGTTGGACATTAAGGATCTGTACTGCCAAGTTTCTTCATTGTCATACGGACAGATTCTGGCATTGTGATTCTCAGGACATCAGAAGAAGCATTTACATGAGAATACATGATTTCATAGATGGTGTTATGTAAATTGGACTATGTTTGGCTTAGCAACTGCAGAACCCTAAGGCTGTCACTGGGCTGTACCAACACAATCTCTTCCCTGAAGAATGTTCCAGTCTAAATAGTAGATGGTAGTAGATAGTAGATGATAGTAATAGTGCATAATAGTAGATAGTAGATAATATAGCAAAAGGGGAGAGAGGAAGTAGAGACATAAACAGATGCATTTGTTGGCCAAGGTGGTGTGACAGACGTAGAGAACTAGGAGGAGAACCTAAACTCCTTCAGTTCCAGTTTACTTTGCTACCAGAATAGGCTACTTTTATTATAGCACTCTTTTTTTTCATCCTTACTCTTCCATCTAAATTATCTTTCCTTGCCTCAAGGACTGACACAGTCCCTGTACAGTCTTCTGGTGCAGCTTAGCCATTCCAGAGAACTGGAACAACAAGCACACAAACAAGTCACTGCACATTGACTGATCACTGCTTACTCTCTGTACTTGGGGCTTTAACTCACGGCAGTGAAAGGTTACCAGCTACAACCCGGGACAAAGCCAGCCACAGAAGGAGCAGTTGCTTCTGGATTTGTACAGCTGCTCCTCAGTCCTGCTTGTTCTAGAGATGCCTACCTTGCATTTTGGTCTGCAGGTTCCGGGTGCCTCCACACATATGGTGAGGCCAGGTACTGCCAACACCACCTCAGGCTGCTCTGGCTCCACTTTGGATCCTCATGAGCATCTTGCTAATGTTAAAAATGCTTTGCCAACCTCCTACCTTATAAAACATTTGAGGGACTGCATTTCTGTAATGTCTGGACTTGGAAAGCTATGAGATGGAAACAAGTATTCTCCAGAAGATGATAAACAGGACCAAACAGTTATTTACTCTTTGTGCGTTGCCTTGGTAAATTTAAAGACTTCCATGTATTAAATGATGCAATAGCAAATTCCTTACAAAAAATAAAATGTCTGTAATCAGATAATGGTTGCTCCGGTGCTAGTGGTAATATGGCATTGAATATCTCTTGGTTTGGCTTCCACAGTTCAGGAATGAGGGGAACTGGAATGGTGTTTACTGAGCCAATAAACTTCTCACTAAACATAATTCATGAGCTCTATCTGGCTAATAACCAGGACCTCAGTGCTCTAACAACTGGCCCCATACATATTAGAACAAAGCTTTGTTTGAAGTGAAAACTTTTAGAAAAATAAACTTTAGGATTTAGTGGCCTCTAATGTTGTCCGCCTCCACAGGCCATGAGAGATCTCATAACTAGAGAGTAGCTTTTAAAATATTTCTATTGCAGTCTCTTTGACCAATGCTGAAAGACTGCTTGCTCCAGAGATTGCCTCAGCATAATTTTTTGGTTTTTGTTTTCAAACTTAGAGGAACCCATATGCTTCTTTGAAAATAGCACTGTGCAGGGATTTTTCTTCCCTATTTATGTTTTAAAAGAGTTTCTGCTGACCATTTGAGTGCTCTAGGGAGTCAGCATTCTTCAGCTATATGAAAAAGGTGAAGAGCTGAAAAAAGGTTTATTCTCTTCAAAATGGCATTTTAAAAATTACTTCCATAACCTTTCTTACAGTCCTTGTTTTTTTTCTGGAGAGATCTTCATCTGAACAGGTTTATTTAGACACTTGCTAGATTATGTATTAGGATTTCCCCTCCTCTCCTCATGAATGAAAACCTGTGTTTCTGCAGGTTCACTCAAGGAGTACTCCTCCTTGGAGCATCACAGAACTTCAGATCTGGATTGGTTTCAGATCCCCATCATTTCCCTGTGTGTAGAAGAGTATTCTTGTGTTTTGTGTTTGTTTAGTTTCTCATGAATTAAATTTACATTCTTAAAGAATCCTGAGAAGTTCTCAGAGGGGTGTGGGTGAGTGGTGGTTCTGCTCTCTGGGGCACGTGTCATTTATACTGGGGCAGAGTCGTTCATTTTTAAGGACTGGGAATCACTTAATTTAGATTTCTGCTAATGGTTTTACCTTCTGGGGAAGCCTTGCCACACTGTGCTGCAGTTTCTTCCTTGGACAGATGACGAAACAAGGCCTGCCTGCCTCCTGTCAGATGCTTTGAAGTCTGTAGATGAAAGATACCATATGAATGCAAAATACTTGCCAGTTAATGTCAGCAAGTCATTTTGCTTGTACCTTGATGAAAAAAGCTTTATTGTCAGCTTACAATGAATTGATCTGCATATGCACCAGTAGTTCTTTCCAAAAGACTTAAGTCTTTTGGAAAATGATATTGACTACCTCTCAGAAAGATAGAGGGAGGTTAAGTAACAAGCAATAAAGATTATTGAGGAAATTTCTCATCATGCCATACCTTAAAGATAATACTTAGTAATATTTTGAAGGGGAAAGAAAATAACAGCTATGCACAAGGAGTTTCTGCTAAATGCTGTCTCATTCCCTGTCTTTCAGGGATTATTTTCTCATGCAGAGCTAAGCCTAGTTCCATCAATGCTTAGAGAAGTTCTATTATTTTACACGGATTTGGTAAGATAATATAATTAGGGTCTTGGTCCATTGATGCAGACCTCTACTGTCCAAAACCAACATGAGGTTATTAAATCAATTTTCATATTTGTTACAGTAATAAGATAAAATAGCATTATTTAGATACCGCTTGTCTAAACTTAGATAAGTCATTCAACTGTAACTGTGTTTGCTTATCCACATTCTTCTTCTGCTTTTAAAAACCAGCACAAATTCATGAGGTAGGTGCAGGCTTTGGATTTCCTGGTCTTCATTGTTTGGTGTGGCAAGGTCTTCCCTGTCAGTTATTTGTGTCTTGTCTGTGTGGCTCTGCCTCCCCTGCAGCAGATGGGCAGTGAGGAAATGAGGGCTCCAGTGGATAAATGCAGCAGCAGCTGCTTTCAAGAAGGGTATCTATGAGCAGGTCACAACTGAGATGGTGTCTGGGCAGCTAATCTGGACAGATATCTACTGGCAATTTCTGCTGACACACAGATCAGGAGACCTGGAATTGATGGCTGAACTGGCACAGAGTCAAAGTCAACAGAGAGAAGAATTTTTAGGTAGAAAGGCAGCTCTGACTTTCCCAAATTACAGTTATCTTGGAGAGCTTGGCTCCAGTAAAGGAAGAAAGAGGCTTTGCCAAATGCCCATTTCAAGTATAAACGCTCTCCCAAGCCCCTAGTTCATAGACTGATACAGGTGTTTAATATTCTGCTGGAAGTGGGTTGACTTACTCAAAGTTTGTATGAATTGGTTTTGTAGGTAAGCTTTGATGAGTTTTGTTTTCTGGTTGGGTTTTTTTGGCTCTGGAGGCACAGATCCTATAGGACAATGAGTGATCCAACCTGATGTTAAGGGACCATGGTGTCTAGTGAGATCTGTTATTTTTAAATATTGTATTTTGTATTAACTTGTGCTGCCGACCACAATTCTGCTCTGTCCCCTGGTTTTGTAACACATTTATTTGCATGGGAACATCCTGCTTCTTGCATGTGTAAGAACTTCCAGGGTGAGAGCTGAGCCCTGCTCAGCTTTGTTCCCAAATTCTGCAATAGAACACAGGACTCTTTGAGAGTGCAAAGGGCCAAGTTGTGCTACTGTGTGCTCCTGGTGTGCTGCTGGCATGACTGGGCAGGGCGAGACGGGGAGGGAAGGCCATTTAATGGGGCCGTGTGTTATTGGAACTTGCCATCTGACATTCCTCTCTTTCCCCAGTGTGTTCTCCCCCTTGCAGGGTGGAATGCAGTAATTGCCATGAAAGAAGCCATGATCTGTCTGTCTAGCCTGGCATCCTTTTTCCAAGACAGGCAAACACCAGATGCTTCAGGGAAAGGTACAAGAACTCCTAAAATAAACAACTATGGTATAACTTTCGCATAGAGGAAGTTGGTGGTTGGTTTATGCCCTGAGGTGAGGGAGTTTCTTGCCTTTACCTGAGTGTGTAGCTGGGTATTCTCTTCATATATGACAGACTTGCACTGAAGCCATTCTTGCAGGCTCCCTGCCTCTGGAGCTGAGTGCCAAGGAATGGCACAGCTTGGCTGCACCACTGCACTCTGCTGACGTGCTCCTCAGTCCCCAGCTTTTGTAGGAAGGGGTGTGGTAGAGCTCCATGGTGTGTTGCTGATATCGTTGTCTGCAGAGGATGCCAAGAGACTGTGTTCTAGGCAGTATTAACAAATGACAAGATTTAGTCTGTTCAGTGAGGTGTGATCTGAGCTCTGCCCTGCTCCTGTCTTCTGAACACAAGAGCAGGAGGGTTGGTTCCATTGGTGCTCAATCAAGACCACCACCGAAGCTCTATTGCGAGTCATGATAAGAGCTGCTTTGTGGTTTCCTCCCTCCTGGTGTTCTCCAGTGGCCAAATCTTTCATCACAAGCTGCACAAGCAGTGTGTCCTGCCACCCAGGGACCTTCGTAGGAACTGGTGTGAAACAGCCTCCAGCAACTGAAGGCATGAGGGAGAGGCCTGCGGAGAAAGGAGAAAGACCTCAAGCGATAGCTTCATTGTCTGGTGCTGATGTAGAAGTCAATAATATGTAGGACCTGTGTTCACCTCAGGGATGAGGAAGGGGAGAGTGCTCTTTTTAATTATGTAATGCTAATTCTTTCCCAACCAGCCAGCCTGGGATCTCCTTGCATTCTGAGGCAATGCTTTCATCTGTCTCCTGTTTAACAATCTGGACTTGCTTGAGAAGTTGATGTTCTTTCTTGTGGAAGATTGCATTGGAGCCAGACTGTTGTTTACCTAAGATCTATAGTAAAAACTCTTTATCCTTATTTTGCTTCCTCTCCAACTTGAAAAGGGGTGGCATGGAAAGTAGCACGTATTCTGTAGGGAAGATCTTTTGGGTTCAGCCTATTCAGTAACCACAGTTACCAGACTGCTCTCACTCCAAGCAGTTGGTCAGTCTCCCTTGTGCTATCTGGACTTCTGTAGTCTGTGGTTCTGATCTGCTGCAAGCTCTCCCAGCAATCCCAGGTAAAGTGAAGCAGAGAGGTTGTCTCTCTTCCCAAAGGGCAGCTAGAAAGTGACCATTACCTGTCATTTCTCCTCTGTGAGGTGATTTTTGCTGAGCCCTTTGATGAAGAAATATTTTGTCCTAGCCACTATCTGGGTTGTGGTGTTGTAAGACCCATGATGAAGCTGTAAGAGGTTCATACTACTTAGTAAGCTGGAAACATACCTAGCTGCTAACAAACAACAGAACAATCTCAATTCTAAAACTTGAGAATCATCCTCTCTGTTAGGCAGTCAAATTGGTAGTTCATGGAATCATCTAGATCCAGGTCCATTGGCAGACTATTGCTGATGTGGCTTCGGTCTGATATCTGACATTTTTTTTAATGTAATGCAGTGAATATTTCTTATGTGTTGTTGCCTTTTCCATTTTTTTATTATATCAATGTTCTTTTTTCTTCTGATACTTAAATTTTTAAACAATGCACATGGTCTAGTAGATTGAAACAAAAGACAAATGCAGAGCCAGAGGTAAGTTTTTCTAAATGCAGCTTTAGATTTGTAGGCATGGATAATTAGAAAAATAGAATTTATAATTTTAGGTAGCTTATTTTTAAGTGGGTGGGAAATTAGACTTTTTTAGTATGGAAATGGGGAGACTTCCTATGCCATATTCAGCTCCAGCATAGCATATCATTTGTGCAACCCACTAATCCCTGCATGGGCCTTCTTAGAATTCAAATGCTCTTAATTTAGTAGAATGAGATAAATGAAATTAAAGTTCCTTTTAATACCGAATGAGGGTGTCTGTACAGAGACACAATGTGGTTTAGCTAATTCACTTTAAATTCACAATTTTAGTTAATCTAATTAAGTTTCCTAAGTCCTGCATGTAAAGACATCTTTATTTAGAAAAAGCTGCTATTGTGGAAAGAGTAATGGACTCAGCCCTGTCCCGAGGCATTCTGGCGTGCAGCTCACTTGTTCCAAGACAGAGTTTCTGGGCATTAGCAAATTGTCTACCACATCCTTTTCTTCTCCTCTCAGAACACCTCTGTGCCACCTCCTAAAATTGTGGCTTCTGAGCCATTACTCTGAGTAACTTGCTCTGGCTGTATTTGCTGTGCAGCTGAGGAAACAACATTTCAGCAACTTGTACCATTTCGGAACAGGGAAAGTTCAGCTTGTCCTGAAAGCAGTCATGAACACACCCTTTGATCTGAAGCACCTGCCCAGTGGATGTTCCCTGTCCAGGCCAGATGCAGAGCAGGGAGCAGGATGGGGGATCTCTTGTGCATAGCAAAGGTTTGTGCAGTAAAACCAGACTTGTGCTGCCTATAGTTGGGAAGCCAAACCATGAGAACAACTGTCTTTTAGGGTCAGAACTTATCTGAGAGACTTGCTCCTGAAAATATTTGCTTTTCTGCAAATAAAAAAGATCAAAACAAGATCATTTTCTGCTTGGAAATGATCTTGTGGTCATGTTATGTTTTTCTTATAAAAAGAGAAACTGGTCACATGGGTGAAATACAATCATTTAGGACAAACCCCTAAATGAAACTTGCTGTTTGCCGGATGCACGGAGTGCTGGACCATGTAACTCTGACTGCAAGTTTCAACCAGTTCACTTTACTGGACTGTTTTCCAACCCTTGCTCTAATGGGAAATTGTTCATAGACTAGTTGTATTGTCTCACGGGCTGCTGGTTTTGGTAAGAGATCAGCTGGAGCAGGATCACTTGGATTTCTCTAAATTTTTTCAATTGAAATTTGCAGTATGTTGATCCTGTATGTTATGAACTATGGGTAGAAGATAATGGAATAAAAAATATTTTATTGCACTCTGTCTTTGAGTTGGGGTACATAGAAAGACACAGCAGGGAGGAGGTGGTTTTCCATGGGTCAGTTGATGAATTCATGTTCCTTCCACCTGGCAAAGTCCTACCTGACATGCTGAAGTCTCCAGAAGTCCCTGAAAGCATCATGCACTGTGCGTGTGTACTACAAATAAACTTTTAAAAACATAATTTAAAACCACCTCTGGCAAAGCACATGCTTAACTGAAACTTGCCTGGTCAAGGTTGCCTCAGTGGGGTAGGAAGAAGATGGGGAAAGAGCAAGTGGGAGTAAATAAATGAAACCTGCTGTCAGAGAAAAGCCACTTGTTTGTCGTTTTCAGGCTGTCCAAGCTCTTGGCATGTGAGCTTTGGGAGATCCCTAGTGACTTTCTGGATGTTTGGCCTTGGCATGCATGTTTGTGCATGATCTGAGATTTCATTAACAAAGCTGCAGGAACAAGGTTAGTTAACCTGTTAGGAAAGGATCAGATGGCTTGGAATCATAGTTGATTCCCCAGTTCTAAGAATCCAAACAGCTCTGGCTGAAGGTCTCCAGTCAATTAGACAGAATAATTTCAAGAAGTCCCCTTAATGAATTTTTATGTGTTCCACCCACAGTTTGGATAGCTGCATCCCTTTATTTTAAATGGACAATTCTTTTGATCTGCACAGAATCAGAGGAGGTTTGGGGAGATCAAACTCTCTGAGGGTAAATTGTTCTGATAGTATCTGTGGAGGTATATAATCTATATAATCTGCACTGCTGCTGTCTCAAAGCAGGTCTGGCTTACCTGCTTGTTTTTTTAAGTAGTATGAAAACATGATGCATCTTCAAGCAGGAAAAAGAAATCTACACTTCTTTAGATGGGGCACTAGGGGGTTAAAGGCATTGCCCAGGCCCAAGAAAGCCTGTTTCAAGGCAGGCATGGACTGGAATGAGGTTTTGCTGCAGACACAGGCTGATGTGCTTGCAGCAAGGATTGCAGTCTTATCAGTAAAGATAAACATGCAAAGGCTTCCAAACCCCTGTGTCCCTGCCACTTGTTTGGGATCCTTTTTCAGAGACCAAGAGAAAATACAAGATCTGCTCCAAGACAGATGCTGCTTCCAAAGGTGGCAGCCAGCAGACTTCATACAAAGAGAGACCATGTATTACTCTGTGGTTTGGAACAGGTACAGGAGATATTAGTTTACCTGATTCAAAATAGTACTTGAGACCTGGCAGTATCATGTGGGGTTGGCCCTTTCCCCTCACTCATCAGTCTTTCGCTGAGTGTCCAAATGCCGGACAACACTGGGTTTTGTTGCCCTCACTTAGTTACTTGCCATAGCTAATTTCTGCTGTCAAGCACTCTCCAGGCTTTACTGCCCATTTGTTTGCCATTTCCCACAAATGCTTTAGTGTTACTTTATTTTAATCCTGGTGCTGAGAGGAGGGGAATGGAGGTAGTGTTTTTGTTGAAAATGCACAGGATCAGCTACAGAATTTTTGGGCACCACTTAAGTTGCCTGCAAAAACAGTCACTATGGTAATATTAGGTATAATTAAGGTGTAGCCTTGTAAATAATACATTTTTCTTTATTTCTTTCTCCTCCTGTTCTGTCACCAAACACAGCAAAGAAGGAGATGCAATAATCAAGCACCTGACTTCTTGAGATCAAATTCCAAAAGTCTACATTGAAAAATGCAGAAATTATTCCAGATGGGTGAGAACTGGCACTCTTTCTCTGTCCAGGAAAGTTTGTGCCATTCTGCAGGCTCAGCCTGGGTCCCTCTGTTTTGCCACTGAGCCTGATTGACACTTACATGTGTGTGGCCTTTTTACACAGTGGTGGACTTAAGTTTAAAAATCCAGACATTTTTGGACTGTGACAACAGTTGGTATGGTGTTTCAATCTGTATTTTATTTTTTAAAAAATATATCTACTATTTTAAAAGGGAGTGTGGCAACTTATTGCAAAAATTATAGAACAGTTTACAAAAACAATTTAAAAGTTGCTCCCAGTTGAATGAGTCCTTGCATGTGGAAAAAGAGACTTATTTCAAAAAATTCTCTTAAACTTGCAGTGTGATAGATAAAGCTAGTTCTGAGAACATGAAAATGTGGGCTGCATGTGCTAAAGCTATTTGAAAAGAGGTGTGAGTGAAGGGGCTGAGGTTGGTGTGAACGTCAGACTTCCTGCCTTCTGCACTTTCTGTGTTGCAGCTGTGGCATGTTCATAGTGTGGCACTTCTTTTAAAAGGGACTCTGAACTAGCCCAGTCTTTCAGGCAAAGACAAGCTGCAGCCAGAAATTCTGGCCCATTGCAGGATGACAAGAGGAAGAGCTCTGTTACTAGCTTGTGTTTGATCTTAGCTGCTTTCTTTCTGCTCTCAGTAGCATGCTAATGATACCTGTGGGAGGTGAAAAATGGGTGAATTCCTGCTAGGGTGCAGACAAGTTCGCAGTTTAGTTCTTGTCCTCTTCTTCCCCTCTGGTAAAAATTTTGGGGGCTGTCCCAGATACATAAAAAGGAACTTTTTCCTAGAATAATTTTCTGTCCTACATCTGCTGAGGAATCTGAATCAGAAAGGCAGTAAGCAGTTGACTCAGTTTGTTTTGTCTCCTCTCCCCCTTTCTTATGTTTGAAATTATGAGTGTTTATGGGAAATGACTGGCTTGAAAGTCTAGGACAAGTCTGAGCTGCCCATAAGCCATTCCTTTGCTACAGTTCAGTTTTGCCTTGTTTATTTTAAACTTTAAAGCTGAAATGCCAAGTGTATCCTAAATCCCCTTTTGTTTCAAATGCCAGAGTTGCCAGTTTCACATTTTTTCTCGTGATTCTCTACATATTATCTCCCTCTTGCTATCAGAGGACACAGCAGGGTGGGCAAGCTGCACCCTGGGTCAGAGGAACAGGGTGATGGTGAAACAGAAGAGCGCCAAACCTGGAGGCAAATACACCCCAGTTTCTGCTGCTGCCCAGGGAGAGGGTCTGCAAGTCTGAGATAAGGGATGGAAGGGGAGAGCAGGAGGGATGGGTGGGCCCCCAAAGGCAGTGATCTGGATGCCAACATATCTTGCTCCAGCTTTGCAGGGAGCAGCATGCAAGCGCTTCAGTGGGAGGGCTAGTTGTGGTTTGTGGTTTAGGGAGTTGACACAAATAGTCTCTGAACCCTTTTTTTATGGGCCTGCAAAGGAGTGCTCTCTCTGGGGAACTGGAGCAGGTCCTCCTTGGTGTAATCCTTTCTTGCTTAGCAGGTTCGAGGCTGTGCTCAGAGCAAGCAGTCATGGCTGGCTGATAGGAAGGGGGGTTTAGCATCCTACATAGTTTGTGCTGTGTTAGATTAGAATGTGCATGTTGGTAATTAAACACTTGGGTCTGGGTTTCTGTTTCTAAACTACTGCTGTAAATCAACAATTGAGTTCTGTGGCAGGCAACCTTTGACAATATTTCTGTGCCCAAGAACTGTGTGGGCTAGGCTATTTTTAAACCTCTTTCAGTAAGTGCACTGTGTAACATTTTTGTGGACAGAAAATATAGAACTGTGTTGACCTTCATTGCTGATCAAACTTCAGTTGCACCCAGATGTAACTGATAGCAAGTCTCACCTGGATTTGCTTTCTGTCAATGCATGTAGGTGGTCACATGAAGGGGAAGTAAAATACTTCCATAATATATATAGCACAAATACCTGGATGGAATGAGAAGAAACAAAGTGTGTCAGAGGGGAAAATGCATTGCAAATCTTCCAACTTCAATAGGAAAACATTCCCATAGTTCAGATATTTCATTCTACATGAAGGCTGATGCTGAACCTAATAAAAATCGTCCAGGTAAGAGATTGCTACCTAGAACTAAAATATCAGCACTCCTGTTGGCCTGCACTGTGCTCCTTGTGCCTGGCAAAGCACTGGTTACACTAATCTCCCAGCCTGCCTAACTTCCAACTGAGAGTTCTACAGGGATGACTAGAGGGAAAGAAGCCTGTTTGCTTCAGAGGGCATATGTACATCTTCTAACAATCTGGTTGTGTACCTCCTTTATGGGAGGATCCCTGACCTTATACAGAGAAAGACAAGTGCTAATTAACTTAATTCTGGGAACAGGAGGTGGTATGACCTTTTCCAAAGTTATTTTTTTGGGCTAGAGTTTACAGAGAGGTATTTTCTAGGACTGATGCCTGGATTTGCTATGAAAACATTATTCATACAGAGGTGTAAAATTCCCTGGTGTGGCCGGGGAAGAAATTAACCTCCCAATCTCTCTGGTTAGGGTTCATGGTTCCTTGTCTAAAAATTTTTGACATGGTGTCCAGATTTATGTTATTCGGTATCAAAACACAGTTACATTTTCTGTCATATCTTTTAGCACTGAGCACAGCAAGAAGATCCAAGTTATTATTAGAGCATTGTTTTGGACACCACTCACTGTGTTGTGAACATCCCATCTTTTATTAGCAACCCAGAAGGAAATTAATTTCTGGGGATTTTTTTTTCTGAACTATCAAGGTGTTATTCACTCTTAGCATCTTCTAAATTTCACCCTCTTTTGCCAAAGAAATAGTAAGGCCTCTTAATGCCACCTCTGTGCTGTGCTCCCTCTGAGCAGATCAGGGACACAGTTACAAGCACTCTGAATGTGCCTATGCCATTTGATTTTTGTTCTTGCTACCAGCACTAAGCAATCAGTCCCAGTTGCTCCAGTGTAGACAAAACCAGAGGCAGCTACAGCACTGCCTTAGCAGCAGCTGCAGAGAGCACAACTTACAGAAATGTGCCTGAGGTGTGCAGGACAGAGGGCCACTGGTCTGACTCCGCTGAGGAAAGGAAACGCAGCGCCAGACAGGAGGCAGGTTGCTGCAGACTCCCTGGCTGGCCATGTGTCAGGCTCACAAAGCATTTGGGATACCTGGCTGCAGAGAAGTAGGCAGAAAGCTGCCCATGGCATCTTAAAGCTGGAGAAAGGTAGGAAGGCAGCTGATAAAACTGAATTTTCCTCAGGCAAAGAAATATCTTTGGGCCCCGCTCCCTGTTGTCTTCCAATGTATTTTTAAAAACCTCAGCAAGGCAACTCTCCCTCATTGCCCACCACCACCCCCAACAACAAAAAAGCAGAGGCTTACTGGACCCTAAGAGAAACAAAGGTAAAGCACCTCTTTGGAAAACACTGCTGAGGCCTGCGGCCATCCCGCATTCCTGAGGAGGCTGGGAGCCTCCTCCCCGAGCTGCCTGCCCAGCGGGGCAGCCGGCTCTGGAGGCTGCGCCGATGCTGCTCCCTCACGGCACCAACGCGTCCGCACACAGCCTCAGCAAGGGCTTGCACCCCTCCTCGCCATGTCTGCAGCCACGGTTTGTGCTGCCCCTGTTCAGGGGAACAGAAGCAGCACCTTCATTGTGCAGCATTTCCTGCCGTATTCATTCGAAGGACAGCTCCATGTCTGAAGTGCTGCCAGACTGAGCTATGAGCACCGCGAAGCAAACAGCTGCCACAGTCCTCATCCTACTTCTTGTCATGGCACTGCAGTGGAGCTGGAAGTTTTTCAGCAATGTAACTAGATATGGAATATTTATTTTGATGAAAATAAAGGTAAAATCCCTATTTCCCAGTTGATTTGACCCATATTTACAAAGATCTAGTAATGCATGTATGTAGAAGAAGTATCTACATGCGTGAAAATGTGCCCTGGTAATATTAAAAGGTACACGGTGGAATTTTGCCTAAGGATAAAATGTCATTTTAATTGAAAGCTGCTGTAACTTGATAGGGAATATCCACAACAGTCTTGAGGATCTACTTTAAAATACAGTTAAAGACAGAGACAACTCCCACCACCCTGTCTCTTAGAGCTACATGTCCTCTTTGATCCATCTATGGTGCTTACGATTCCTAGGAGACATGCATACTGCCAGTAGTCTGAGGTCATTAATATTTATATGATACCTTTCATTTGAAGATGTGTGCTTTGCAATTATTAATTAAAAACCATTTCACAAAACCCTAAAATTTAGTTCCATTTCATAGCTTACAAAACGAAGACCCAGAAAGTTTTTGTGTTCGTGCATGAGACAAAGCGAGATTAGGAATGAGGAAGCTTGTCTGCATGGGACTCCTACTGTGCTGTATTCCTTTATTGTTCTTTTGCTAGTAACTTTTGACAAGGCTGCACAGGTTTCCTTTGACATTAAGATGCACCATGAGCCTATACTACCGAGGCAATACTGAGAAGGTAAGTGAAGGGAGCCTTCTCTTTCATTCTGGTTCTTCACACAGCGCTTGCTTGCTTTTTAGAAAGCTTCTTTAAAAATACAACCTGGAACTACTTTGTCAGCCCTGTAGAGCACATCCCAAGTAAATATTTACTTGAACATGTTAAACCCTTCCCTAGCACACTGTATTTTAGTTCCCGTGTTAGAGTAGATAGAAGGGATGGTGGGTTATGATCCACACCAGACGTGGGCCCTCTCCTCTCAGTCCTCCCTGGTGCTTATGGAATGAAGGAGCTTGGCTCAATGTGAGACTGATAACGGGAGGGAGGGCTTGCCATGTGATTAGACCAGTTCACTTTAAACACCTAAGTTGCACAAGTGACTCAAACTTTGATCTTTTTGTTGTGGAAAAGAAATCTGAGACTCTGAAACCTGCCCTCAGTCACAAACAAGGAGGTGGACATTACTCAAGCCCAGCTGTGGAAATGTAAATACAGTTAAATGTGATCAAAATAGAAAAAGCACTTCTTTCTTCCCCATCCCCTGCTCCCCAGTGTACTGCCTGCTTTTACCAGGGGCTCCTAATCTGACTTGCCTAGCTTTGTTTGTGAATGCAGGCCCCAGTCTCACACCTGAAACACCTAAATCCAAATGCTCCTGAATGCTGTCTGGGATAAGGTTTAAGCCACAGGTGCAATTAAGCTTTTAAGTGGTAAGCCTGTTTGGTTAGGGGCACACCTAGAGCCTGCAACAAGCTGGGAGAAAAATGGTTAGTCTTTCAAACTGACAGGTGGTTCCTGAAATACTGCTGAAAGGGTTAAGAAGAAGCTACAGCATTTGTGATTCTCCTGGTATATCGTGTAACAACTCTCAGAACAAGGTCTCTGTGGATGCGTCTGTCTGTCCTAGTGAGGTGGGATTTGATTTTAGTTACAAATCTGGTAATGGATTATCAAAATTATGGTTTTGCTGAAGCCTTGGGCACACTCTTCATAGTCCTGTCTTCTTTTCCCCTCACACCCTCCTTCCAAAATCTGCCTGGGCAAACACTGGAGCAAAAGGATAGGTTTTGTGGGAGTGTAGGCTGTTAGCCTGTCGTCTCTTTTACTACTGGCTTTTAGGCATTTTGATTAGATTTTTAAAGGAAAAATGTCATAGTAGGGTGTCTGGTAAAATGCTGGTGAGTATTTTAAGATGAAAATATTCACAGGCATTCAATGAGCATACGAAAAATGGGGGATGTGAGACTTGAGCAATTCCTTGACATTCTGATTTTTTTGCACTGTGTCATAGCTTTGCTTTTACAATCATTAGAACAGCATCAGAGAACTTTGCTCTGCGTAGCCTTGAGTTCCTGGGCAAGGATTTAAACATGGAACATTAAGACATGATAGTGAACATGTCCTAATTAGTCTCTTCCTTGGCTACCACATCCTCAAAGGCCAAGAGCCTTACCTACACTGTGCCTCTCAAACACCTTCAACAATACAGCATTTTATCCTAGTCTAGACAAAGTCTTAAGGGTTGTCTAGTCAACTAATCACTCCTTTTAGTGGGAAAACTGCTTTCCTTTAGGACTATTTCTCTGTTTTTTCCTCCTTGCTGTCTCTTTTCTCCTCCTTCCCTCTGCATACCTTCCCTGCAGCAACTCCTGTTCCATCTGCTGCAGTGTAAGCATTAACTATTTAATTGCTGATTAGGAAAATCTCATCACGTGGGCTTTGCAACAATACTGGAGTGGGAGGCAGAAGAAGAAGATGTGTGAGTTTCCAGTTCTCTATCACAAGCTGACCTGGGAGGGTATTAATCATTCTTGGTGCCATGAGCATGTTTAACATCTCTTCAGTCTAATGAGTACAACAGTTGAATGGGATTTGGATGTACCTGAGCCCTTGTCATCTCTTGCTGCTGAACTTGCTAGTTGACCTTGAACAAGCTAGGCTGGGCCTTTTGTCCTTTATGTGGACAGAGGGCAAGTACTGTAGCTAAGTGCTTTTGGATTCTTAAATGCCGAAAACATACTCATGCAAAGGACTAGTTGCTTGTATAATAAGAAGTACTGTGAGGCTTTGAAATCTTTTCCATATGCTTCTACACCAAGTTGCAGAGTGAGATGAGAAGCTGGAGGAGATCTGCAGTTCTCCAAGCAGTGAAAGCCCTTTTAGCTCTGCATTCCCAAGCAGCCATATGGGGCTTTTTCCCATCTGACTTATTTCATTGTGTGATGCAAATTCAGCTGGTGGCCCCCTTCTCTCCCCCTGGCATCTGCTATTCTAAGCATTCGTGTGGGTTATCAGTGTTTCAGCTCCTCTTTGCACTTCCAGCACCCAGTTGCCACAGTTGGGTGTAGCTTGTAGTATGATACTTGTGAAAACTCAGCAGCCTCGGAGGGGACTGTGGGTGATGTGGTAAGAAAAGGTGTGCAGGTGGACTCTGCAACCCACGTAGTCAGTCTCTGCCCTGAGGGCTTTTCGTGGCTTGTCATAATTGCCAGTTTCTCACTTGGTTTTGCAGGACTCTGAAAGTTGCGTTGGAGATGGGAATTGGACCTTTTTCATTCTGTTGTGAAAGAAAAAGGAGTGAAATATTGGGATAATTGGAGAACGAATGAAACTGCCATTGTAAAAGACAAGAAGATGGTATTCTTAGCAATTAGCAAGGGAAAGCATTTCAATCAGACTGAAATTCTCTTCTCATTTGTTTGGGGAGTTTATTGTTAGCAGATGTTTAATTTCTGTAAGCCATTAATATTTGGAAAGCTTAAAATTATTTTTATATATGTAAAAACCCCTTGTATTTTACTTCTGTGAAGGAGTAAGCACTCACACAGTATCTCCTCAAAGACCCCACAAAGGCCAGAAGAGGCCTTCTCAATTCTTTCAAAGAAAAGATGGGTGTATGTGTAGGAGAGTGCAGAGGAGAAGGTAACTGTATTTATGGGCACAGAATGGAAATAAAGGACAAAATACCTTTGAGGAAAGGGACGAAACATGTCAATATACTTCTCATGCTGTCTCCCTCTATCACTAACAACCCCTCCTACCTCTCCCCCAACCCCACCTCAAAAAAAGAAATTCCATTTAGAAAACATCCTTGCAGATCACGTGGCAGCTGGCAAGGGCTGCTACCCCTTCTGACAGAGGCAGTTTAGGCTCTTAAAACAAAGCAAACTGGGTTGAAATTCTAGGCATTAAAAAACTAAAGCAGCTGCCTCCCTGACATCCTGGGTTGGATTCTGATTTCAGTTTCACTTCTGCTAGATCTTGGGTAATGTCATTGCTATGGTATAACTGAAATGAGAACTGGGGCTGCTAATCTTGACATTGGGTCACCCAGTGGTAATCCATTTGTTATCTCTGTTACATTTGTGAGAGCACACACACCCACTCCCTTTAGACTGCAGTAATTTATTTGGCCTATTTTGTGTCTGATGGTCACTTGAAACTTTACCTCTTGCCTGTCAGCAGTTGTAGTTGTTTTGCTAAGCGACTATCTAAAGTGAGACTTCCTTGTGCAAATGCGTATTTTAGACACTGTCACCAGAAATCGAGTGGTTCTCCTCTCTCCCTACCCCTCTCTCCATGTCCCCTTCAGCTGTTTAGATTTCAGGACACATGGCTTAAATGAACGTATGCTTGGAGTTTGCAAAATGGCTTGAATGACAGGAGAAATCGGATCACACAATGAGAGTTCAGAACCCAGCCACCAATTGGTACAGCAGGAGTCTGCAGCTCCCTTACGCTCATTATTGTCTCGGCATAACATCCAGCACTGTGCTTTTCTCACGTCCACTCTGAAAAATGGGAATGCAATTGAAACGAGCAGGTGGAGAAATGTCCCCCTCCTTGTGAGCAGAGCTGTCAGCCTCTGCTTTTTGTGGTACCCCCAAGGCCTGTGGGGATCGGGGTGGAGAAGGGCCTGCAAACCTTATTGTGCCTTCTTTGCTTATGCTGGAGAATCTCCAGCTTATCCTGCCAGTGCAGTGACTGCATGTGGAGGAGGGGGAGAGGTTGTGTTGCAAGCTCTGAGAAAATTAGTTGTCTCTATTTTATCTTTTGCAGCTGCAGCAGTTTTTTTTTTCTCCCCTCATCATTCCCCCCTCCCCATGCGAGTGGTTTGTCTGAACCGTATCCTTCAAAACCAGTTTTCTAAGCAGATTAGATGGGCAGCAGAAACAGCTATGCAATCAGGCAAAAATGTGCACTCAAGCCTTCATTTCATGGAGTGGCCAGAGCAGTAAGTGTCTACCACCTGCATTTTTCTTCCTTCATTCTCTCCCTTTGCTGTTACTCTGTAGTGCTGTTGTCTGTCTCTGTTGTAAAGTGAAACAAAAAGCTCATTCTGATCCTTAATTGTATAAAAATTAGGGAGGAGGTTGGGTTCTATGCTAATACTCATTAATATGAAACATAGAACGTGCTCCAAGCTGGCATGTTTCACCATTGCAAAGTGACATTTGCTTCCTGCAAGCGTGTGGAAGGGTAATCTGGGGATTACCCTCAGGTCCCCTAATACCAATCCTCTCCTGACCAGTCTGAAAAACCAGTGTCTAAGTTTACTGCTCCTTTGAATTCAGTATACTCCCCTGGACTGCCACTGCATGTGAATTTGGTCTCTTGCTACCCCATATCTTTCAGTGCTCCCTATCAGCCTTGTTGCACGCTAGGAATCTGACAATAATGGTCTTCACCTGCTTTGAGATATCATGGGAACTCTTAAGCATTGGTATTGGTTTCATGTCTGCTCTCTTATTGGACAATGAGCTGAATGTGGGACTAAGGGCTCCAGGCAAGTTTGGAAGCCTTGTCTTGTTCACTGTGGGTGGAAAATGGGGGTAGGTTAGTGGGCTGAGTGGCAGACCTGAGGAAGAGAGAGTTGAGTAAGCCTTGGCTGTCTTCCAAGAGAGGAAACACAGCAAAATGTCCCGGGAGCCATTTGTTGCTCCTCTGGGGGAGAGGCAGGAACCCAGAGCAAGATGATCAAGTAATGCTTCTTACTGTGAGCATGGAGAACCAGGGAAGAGAAGTTGTATGGTAAAACTAGAACAGAGAAATCGGGGACTGAGGTTTGGGGGGAAAAGAGAGAAGAAGAGAAAATAAACCTTTCATTTTCTATAGAGGGTATGAAGAAGGAAAGAAAGAGAAACTAACCTGAAGACTTTGGTGTGCTTTGTAGGGTAAGAAAGAATCTACTATAAGCCCAGACAAATAAAATGATATTTCAAATACTGGTAGAAAACTTTGCTTTAACTTGTTGGCGTGATGCACTTCTGCTGATCCCTCAAAAGTAAAAAATTACTTTGAGAAGAGTTAAAAATTGCAAACAAGAGAGACTCAGTCTTGCTGGCAAAAAAGGGGGTGAAAAAGTGGGTGGAAGGCTGGTTGAATGTGTCAACCACAAAAGCGGTGAGATATGGTCGTAGAGAATTCAGGTTTTAAAACACAAGGAAATCGTGCAGAGATATTTCTCACACTGTCTCGTAAATAGCATCTTTGGGTGTGCAGTATTGCCAAATTTACCCTTGTTACAGGGGCAATTTACAGTCAGTTCCCACCGAAGCCATACACCATCTGTTTGAATTACTTAGAGGAAAGGTTCGTCTCCTTATTCGCCTTCTATTAGATGTGACAGATTAACATCTTTGAGGGCAGATCACTGTTAGGCTAAATCTTTCTCTGGTTATGATTCCTTCTAACTATAAAACAGTCACAAGGTTATGGGGTTTAAAAGGAGAGGTTTATTGCAGTTTCCAGCACTGAAACTACAGGCTGAGTGTCTTTCCTTTTCCTTTTTTTTTCAAGAGTAAATCAGATTCATACGTACACACACACTCTGCCTCCTGTCATATATACAGACCTGGGGGAAGAACACACACTACAAGAGCTGCATTATACAGTCTGCGGGAAAACTACTAAAATAACTTTCTGTGAATGCATACTAGTCTTCCCTCTGAGTCCTCTCCACTTGTTTTAAGAACCGGTTGCTGAGCATGAGTTGGTGACACCCCTAATGTTTGGGGCAGAACTTGGAGCCTTCAGGAGCTCCACCAGCAGTTGTTTCTACCCAGCTCTCATAAAAGCTGTGTCCATGCCTTGGCTTGAAGCAGCAAGGTATTGACCATTTGGACATCTGTTGCAGACCCCCTGGTTCAGTACTAGTCAGACTCCAAAGTAGTTGTTGAACTCGGCTGATGAACTAAATCCTACAGTCCTTAGGTCACGCCAGGAGCTGTGTAGGAGGCAGAAGGGTGCTGATATTGCTATAATTAAAGTTCCCTATTGAGGAAGTTTCTGCAGGAGTGAGATTTGTTCACTCTATTATTTTTAAGCCAGTTTGTAAGAATGCTGCTGTGGTCAATAGAAGACTGATCTGAATTTTCCTTGGAGTGGCTTTTTCAGGAACAGTGTAGTTTCTTTAAAATGGAAGCATTATTTTTCTCCTAGAAAAGCTCAATACTAGACTTCTGATCACATGTAAAATTAATAAACTAGCTTTTTAGCAGAAATTTGACATTGACCTGTCTATGCTGCCTGAATGGGAATACTTCTTTGCTTTGCTTTTCTCTAACTGATCTAAAAGGCTTCACTCGGGAATAGTTCAAAACATTGCATTGGACTCCCAGTCATCCTTGACTGCTCAGAGAGCTGTTGACTGATGTACCTATTCCTTGGACTCCCTGGCATTCCCATATTTCAGTACAGGTCTCCCAGGGGTCATGCTGTGCCACAGGAGACCTCAGAGTGTGCTTTGAGAGCTGTCTTCCAGCACGGGGGTCTGACCCAGAAGTGAGGCCAGGGTTACCAAGCTGCAGTGACTGAGGCAGTGCAACACTGTGGGAATAAAAGCAGCTCAACATTGTACTGACTCAGAACAAAATTTCTCAGGTCAGGTCACCAAACCAAAATGAACTAACTTTGCTTTCAGTAATGTAAAATATTCCATTTCAAATTACACAAAACGCACTGGTGTTCACAAATAGGTTTCCTCTTTTTTTGTTTCTTTCTTTCTTTTTAAACTTGTGAACTTCCGTTCTACATAGTCTCTAATTTCAGTTTTTCTGCCTGAATTGGGATGAGAGCAAATGTTGAAATACTGGAATTTCTTCCTTTCTGGGGAGGAGGCAGCTTATGAGTATGAGCAACCAGTTTCAGGGTTGGGACAGCTGACTCTGAAACCCTGAACACCGGAGCAGAGCAGGCGATGGAGGGGCAGATAGGTGATGGAGGGGCAGGGAACACATTGGCAGAAGGAGGGAAGTAGGAGACAGGAATGAGAAGCAGCAATGAGGGCTAGAACAAAAGGAGGCGAGAGCAGAACTTGGCTTCCTGGACTGTAGGAACAGCTCTTTTTTTGTGCTGTTACACTGCTGGCTGTGCCCAGCTCAGCACCCTGTGCGTGGCTGAGTGTCCAGCAGATGTGTGGGATGGTGCCACACTGAGAGCTCTGGTCACAGAGCGCAGCAGGAACTCCGTGGAGAGGGCAGGGGCTGGGTGAGGTGGAGCTGGAGGGTCACAACAGTGCATGACCAGGCAGTGCTGCAGGGTTTCACTTCTGCTCACAGAGCAGTTGAGTCCTTCTGTGCGAATGGAACAGGGAGTGAGTGCAGGATCAAAAGCTGAGCACTTCCGAGTTCTCATCCCAGCTCTGAGCAGGGCACTACAGCCCCTGTGAGTTACAGACTCTCTGCCACTGAGTCTTTTTCTGCAAAGTAGAAAGCACAGGAATACTCTTCTCTGGTGGGACTGGGAAGGACCACTATTGACCGTTCCTAACACTGCAAAGTGTTGATTATGCTGATGCTTTTAGTATTTAGCAAGTTTCTTGACTTTTTAAAAAAATATACCAAACTGATACACTCCATCCATCAGCAGTGCCCTCGAGGAATGAGAAGCTATTTAGAGAAGAGGACTTGTGAAAAGACAAACTTGGGTTATGCACAGAACAGGTTTCTCCAGTATTTATTGCCTACGTTACTGGCCAAGCTTCCTTGTAAGTAATAGTCAAATAATTGACCTGGGTCCTTTTGTGAATGGCTTGAGTCTGTGTGGTCCCTCCTTTGTTAGAGCAACTCATGGTTTCTGAAAGCTTCTGCACCCCCTGTTCTGAACAGCAGAGCCTGGTGGCACCAGCTGCTTCTGCCTGAAACAAACATTTGCATGTGACATTAAAAAGAAAAAAGCTAGTTTCAAAATGTATTTTCTTTTCCTTACCCTCTCATTTTTTAGCTCTAGTTCAAACTCTGGAAATATTTAAAAGATTAATATATTTAGCTTTTGCTACAAGCATCTTTTCAACAAGTAAACCTTGGAGAGGAAAGAAAAATCTTTTCTTCAGAAATAAAACAGCAGCCAGTGTTTGGAAATATGTTAACAATAGACCATATGGGAATCCCAAACTATTAAGCTTTATTATTCAGAAGGCGGAAAATGCGGTTTGATATTCAATTGATATACAGCATAAATGAGAGCTGCAAACTCGGTTCCCTTGAGCTGCGATTCAGATGTTCTCTTGAATATAATAACTAATGCTTTGGCCTAGTTCCACAGAATGCATCCAGCCTGCTGATCACAAGCCAAGAAACTGTAGGCTTTTTTTTCCCCTTCCCCTCTCTTCTCCAAAGTACTTTCCTCTCCTGCCAGCATGAGCTTTTGGCCTGTATATAAATCTTCCGGTACTGGATGTGTATAGAAGGTGGGGAGGATGCTAATGGTACACAGCAGTGGAGCTGTGTGTGTGCATGCGTGTGTTTGTTTTTCTGCTTTCATGATAAGGTTTTCCCCTCGCAGTGTGCTCTCAGGGGATTACGTTGGTTATCCTAGGTGGGAGCTTCTTTGTTCTTGTTTCATTGTTTGTTTCTTAGTGCTGTGGGAGCAGGTGAACATCTTTTGGGGTTACTGTGAAGGTGGTGCCAGAGACCATGAGAGTGTGGAATTTATTGGAGGGAGAGACTGGAAGTGGTTTCAGTTTCTTTTCCTTCCTCCCCTCCCCCCCCTCCCCCCAGTGTCATTTGCATATATTTATATCTACCCTTACCCCTTTCTATCACGTCTCTTAACTTTCTCTCCTATGGGGAAACAAAGCCATAAAAGCTGCTTATAAAATATTACATACTATGATTGCCTGTATGCAAAGGGAGACTGAAAGTTAGACTGGTACTGTGATCGAGTAATGGCAGACTGGATCACCCATTTTTTGACATGGGATCCTTTTGGTACTGACATCCTCAGCTGTGTTGGGTCCTATCTTTTCTATCTTCTCAGGATCTCTGTGGTTTGTGATTTCCCCTTAGTAGGCAGGAGACACCAGCATTAAAGTATCTTGCATTTTCCTCTAGAAGTATGGTGAGCCCAAGAAAAAAGACTCCCACTTTACGTGTGAGTCCAGGAATGCCTGTGGTACAGAACACAGGAGAGAATATAAATTATGCATGCTGAATGTGAAGTTCAGTTTTGGCTTCTGTCTTCTCTCCATTTCTCTTTTCAGTTGTTCATGATAGCTTAAATTTTCTCTGTTTTTGTCTCAATCCACACTCAAATTTTTTCATTTGGGGAAAACAGGAGCAAAATCAATTTTAGTGCAATTTTTCAAACCTCCTTGACTTGCACTTACATCTGTTTGGTGTGGGGGAGTGAAATTTTATCATAAAACGTTTGATTTATTTAATGTATTCATTAAGCATCGAAGATGTGCCAGGTACTTTCTCAGCCCTTTTGGATGAGAAATCTTGCAAGCTAAGAACTTAATAAACAAAGAAGTTCCAGAACTCGAAATTTCCCTGCTGTTAAGGTCTCCATATATCTAAGGAATAAACCAAGCTTGAACAAAGCCGATCCTAAGACTTGTAAAGTACAAAATGTCACAGGCAGTACTGATGAGATCTGTGATTGAAACAACTATTTTTTTAAAACTTATTTCCTGCCCAACTTAAAACAAGCTCAGCTGAGATGTGTCCATGCCGCAGCTCTACTTTTATTGCAACTGTGAGTCTGTGTCTGTTGGTGAAACTGCTGCTATGGGTGTGTGATGCTGTACCAAGGGCTCATCTAAACAGGGTCATTGATTGAGACCAAGGTAAGTTACAAATTGAATGGCAGAGCTATTCTCAGTTAACTTCCTCATCCTAATGAAGAGGCAATTTGGAATAGTTAATAAGGAATAGCTGTTCTGGAATAATCCCTTTTTAAGACAAACCCTCACTCTTTCTATAATTGCATTCCAGGAAGCTATTCTGTACTGAATCAGCATGGGATAGAGTGCCTAGAAGATGTTCAGACCAAGCACAGCTAGCGGTGAGTGGGCAATACACACCGGGATGCCCTATTGCAACATCACAAGTGAGCAGCAGGATAGCCAAACTGGTTGCCTATACGTCTCTCTAAAAGGCAACTGAAAGTAAATATGAAAATCACGGTACAAAGGCCTCTGTCTTAGCAGGGATGAAGTCTGAGCTGCCTGTTACTATCTGAGCATTAGCCTGGTGTTGTGGACAGAATGCATGTCTCAACCCGTAACTGATCACGATTTGATTAAATGTTGGGGTGTGGAAAGGACTTGTGTGCTTTTTCCCAATGTGTATTTTACATCATTATGTGGCAGCAGTCAATTTATCAAACCCATCTGATTATTCAGTAGTGGGGGAAAGACAATTGGTTGGAAGAAAATGTGTATTTTTAAGGTGGATAGAAAATTGGTTTTAAAGAAATTCACGCAATCTTTTTCTTTTGGGGAGACCTACACTAACTAATGAAGGAAGGGAGAATCCAGTAACTTAAAATTGCCAATAATTTAAAATGCCATGAAAATTTTCCTGCAGCATAAAATTTTATGCCTGTCCTTGCCAAGGAGGATGGGCTGGAACAGAGATGGTGCTCATGTGCTTCAGTACATTGTAGTTGTGATATAGGCGCTGTTAATTCATAGTTCTCTTGACTTTTGGAATTCATTCGTTCCCTTAAAAGGGAAGGTGGAAGCCTGGAGTGGAGAAGCTCCAACTGCAGCCCTCTGGATGTTAATCCACCCCGACTTTCTTAAGCCTCCTACTTAAATCATTATCTTAATGAATCACCATTGCTGCTATCTTCAGTGCTACACAGGAACATGCAAATTTTAAACAGCCTGGGGGAAAGCCCTTTTTGTCTGTAAAGTGCTCTGATACTTGCATTGAGATGTTGCCATGATAGGTACCTTGGATACTACTTTCTGCCTAACCCTGTGGATAGATCCTGGAGTGTAGCTCTCCGCAGTGCCTGCTGGGCAGCTCTCAGGCTCCCTGAGAAGGGATGGATGTGATGATTCTGCTACTGACTGGGAGCAGCAGCTTGAGCTCGGGCGGTGGAAGCCAGATCACTCCACCACTGTCCTTCAGCTGAGGGCCTTTTGGCTGTGCTTTTCTATAGCTGCAGAATGACATGGAGATACAGGAGTGAGGACGGGGTCCCTCCTTAGCTCTGCAATTGCTGTTTTCACTTTGGGCAAGTTTCTTCATCTCTTCACTTGCATTTTTTTTACAACATAATAAATAAGCCGTGCAAATGTTTATGGATCAAATAAGTTTTCTCCCAAGTAGGTATCAAGGAATTTGATACAACAGAAAAATTACCGGCTTGCTAGAGAAACATTTGTTTAAGGAAAAACTGAACATAGTGAAGCCACTGCAAACTGTCTCCAAGCCCACAAGAGGCCAGAACATTGATCTCAAAGAGGGCATCCTCATTTCCTCATTCTTCTCAGTCAAATCTTCTCTGAAACAAGTTGAGCTGGAGCTGGACACTTTCACACTAAGAAGAATACATCTTCTCAGTTGGTTACCAAGGAAGGGTGATGTGAACAAACAGTACATGCTGACTTTTTGTAGCTCAAGGCCTGGAGAGGAGTCCAAGTGTGAGGCAAGAGATATGGTCTGCGTCCTCACCTGTTTGTGCACTCCTTTCTGGAGAACAGCAAGGAACTAGCCCTATGGCTCAAGTGACTCACACGTTTTTCCCTGCTTGGTGTAGCTCTGAACAGACAGCCACTTTCTTGTAATAGTGTTTAAGGCGCTCTTTGTAAACTGCTTTACAGTGATAACTTTTCTGCTTATTGTGAGTAGGCTTTGTGTTCTCTGTGTTCAAGCTCCTGGCTGGTTCCAATCCCTCATGGGATGACAGCATTTTATAATACAGGGGGTAAATTAACTGGGGATCTATCTATTAGATTCAGCACCATGAGAAGCATCAGAGTAGGGATTTCAGAAGAAGTATCAGAAGTGAGTTATACATGTGTGTATAAATGCGTGTGTATATTTCAAAAGAGATAATAGAGGTGACTGACATTTAAATCTGAGTACAAAACTCAAACACCAGTTTTTCTCATTCCAGTCTTGGAAAGTCATGCTGATGGGTGTGGGCAGGTCTCTGGCTGACTTTCAGAACTGCCTTTATGTCAGAACTCCAACAAGGGATTTGGTGGAATTTCTCATCCTATTGAGTAAAAGGGATGTTCTATCCCACATAGTTTCCTTAGGAAACTGAAGGAAAGGGTTTCTTCTCCACAGATCTTAACACACCCAGTGTATTTTTGCAGGCACTGTGTGCAAAATGTTCTGTAAATGAGATATCCAAAAGGAATGTTTCAATATACTGGCTGGATTACTTTATTCCCCCAGCCTTTGCACACTGTTTTATGCTTGTGGGTAGTTGTAGATTTGTGTCAATGTAAAGAGGTTGTTATTTCTATAGTTACCTCATTCAAATTCAGAGGTTTGTAAGTATGGAAGTAAAACGTGTCTGTGCTATTACTTTGTTAATCTGTCTTGAGCTACTTTGTTAACTGCATGTTCATAAGTCTGTGTTTGCTCAAATTGCCTGTTCAGTTTTCTGGTCAGGTGTGCTGAGATTCAGTGCTTCAGTTAGTAACTTTGGTTTTTGTTATCTTTCTCCTGATGTGTTACAACTGTCTGCCAGAAATTCTGAAACTAGGGTCAAACAAACTGCTCTGATGTTTCCTCCCAGTGTTTGCTAATTCAGCAGCACTTGAGCTGCTTACAAGAAGCAGAGAAACTGCAGCTGACGACTGTGACTGGCTGTGCTGTGTGAACAAGTGATGCACATACCACTACGCAGGTAGAGGGTTTTTAATCTGCAAGCATATCTGATTTTAAGGCCTTTTGGAAGTGTGGTAGCTCATCATAAGAGAGGGGAGATAAGCCAAGCAATTATATGGAGCAGCTCTGTTTGGTGAAGCATGTCTTTTGGATTAGCAGGGGCTCATGAGGCAGGGTAGTGATTTGTGCATTGCAGTGCCAAGTCTGCTGATCCTTCAGGACAGTCACTCGTTACGTGGGGACTCCTGGGAAATTTCTTAAGACTGGGATATTTACTGGGACAAGATTGAGAAAGTTTCCTTGGTTTGTCAGCATAGATTTTAACGCAACAATGCTTCCCCCTGCTTGCTGGGGAGAACTATGTCCTTTCTGCTTCTCTGGTTTGTGGACCTTCTTGCTGGGTGTGCAGGTGAAAGAAAGTAGCCACGAGCTTTGAGTGACTGCAAACTGCTGTGCTTTTAGGAAGACATTGAAAAATAGTAGGGATTTGAAAGCTGAGATTTTTACTAACTTGAATTAGGGTAAAAAAATTGAGAGAACTGTGGCAGCAGTTGTTGGGGGAAGAAAAATGTCACCTGTCACCTCAGCAGACTACTTAAGAGCACTCTTAAGTGAGTCCCCAGAAAGTTTTTGCAGAGAGATGGATGGGCAGCTGGGAGGAAATACTGTACTTGTTGAAGAAACAAACTCTCTGGATGTTTACCCAGGCTGGTAAACCAAACAGAAACCATCAGTGTGCTGCTGGGTAAATCCATGGTGTGCCAGTGTCTTAGGCACTGTGCAGTTCTAATCACCACCTTCAAAGGTAGTGGAGGGCGAGGGAGGGTCTGGAGAAAAGTCAGTCACTGTGATTTTCTCTTTGCCATAGAGAAGAGATGACTTATTACCGACATTGCAGATGTGTTGTATTGTTGTGAATGGGGTGGGGAAGGGGAGTAGGGAGTGATCCTTCACAGTTCCTGTGTTTGCTAAATTGATTCAAAGCAGGCAAAGAGGAGACACTGTCAAGCAGCAGTTACCATGTGAAACTCATTGCCACAGGGTGTTATGGATAGCAGAAGTCTAAACAGATTGAAAAATCGATGAAGGACAGATAAGTTCTTATTAAAGGTGATGACCTGGATGCAACCTCTGCATCAGGAGATCTTTAACAATTGTGCAGGGTGTAAGAAGGAAAAAGACTGCCTGTATTCTATGTCATTGCTTTTCCTCCCTCTTTGCCATTCCTCACTTTTTTTTTTTTTTTTTGGGCTCTATTCTGGCTACTCCTGAAGAACAGAGAGAGCTAGACCTTTGCTCTTATAACATGGCTATTTTTATAGTTCAAAACCAGAAAGGAAACCAGCTATCCTGCAGTGGAGGGAACTAGCTTTGCCTTGCAGCCCATGGGTAATGTAAAGCACACTGAAATGAAGAGAATTAGGAGTCAAATGCCTAAAAATATGTATGTGTTATAAAATGCCTCCGTAGCCTGCATATTTTTTAAAATTCTGAGTTAACAGGAAGCTGAGCTTGTTAATGAAACTGTAAGTAACTACAATGTTTCCAGCTACTTTTTGCACCTTCTCTTGGTGCTACAGTCACTGATAAGGCACCTAATGAGCTCGTTTGAGCATTTTTAACTCGAGTAGGTGACACCTTGGGTTGGAAGCTGAGGATGGCTGCCCTCCGCAGAAAGGACTGGGGAGCATGACAGGGAGGGAGAAAGCAGGAAGTTGGGAAAGAGGCTGAAGAGAAGATAATAAAATATCTCGTATATGCACAAAAGAAGGAAGATGTAACACAGAGGAGGGCTTGTAGTCGTGACTGCAGCAGCAACAGTTGGTTGATATTTGGGAGGTGAAAAAATCAGTTTTACATTTTGCTAGCTGGCTGTACTGTAATACAGCAGTGCCTCCTGGCAGGGAAAGCAATGTAATATAAAGCAATACCGCGTGGAAGAGCAGTTGGAGAACTGTCAGAAGCTGAGTAGCTTGGAATGCTTCCATGTGAACCTGGGAGCAGCGAGCGCACTGCAGCGTGGCATTCCCCTGCCCCGAGGAGGAGAGCGGCTGCAGCGCAGGCGTCGGCCGCCACCTTCCAGCACAGCTCAGCTCTCTGGAGGAGGCTTTTCCAGACAAAATAGCAAGAGTTTCTTTCTTCTCTTGGGACATTTCTCTTCCAGCTTAGAGAGCCCTTGTGAGTTCCTGTGCCAGGCAGTCCTGGAGCAAATGAGTTTGTACCTGTCAGCTGTCACACGTGTCACACTGGAGTATTCCAGGGCAAAAAAAAGGCTGCCGGACGGGTAGGGAAGGGCTGGAGCTCTCCAGAGGAGGCTACAGGAAAGCTGTTGGATCTCTGTATCTGATGTGATAGGGTGAACAAGGAAGAATTTTATTTTTTTTTTGGAAGAGTTTGTATTTCCAGAGGGCTTTGGTGCAAGGCATTGGCTTTTATTGCAGTTTTTAGATTTTGGATATACTTAGTAATCTTACTTGTGGTTTTTAACTCCCCCCTCTCCTTGCCCCCAGCATTTTCCTTCCCTTCAAGTCCTCTGCCTCACTCTGTGTATTGCTACTATAAATTGCTTGGTATGATGGGTCCTGTTTCTTACTTGGAGCCTCTGGATGCTATTAAGTAATTGGTGGAAAAGCTTGTTTAAACATCACAACCCTACGTTATTTTTTAAATTGCCCTTTGAGGTGGCTGAAATGCTACTGAAAGATTACTTTCCTTTAATAATGGACATGGAACTTCATTAGGGAAAGGAAATAGTTCTCCTCACTTTATTTCCAAGTTACCAAGTCATCTTTCTTTTAAGGAAGGGATATGCAGTTTTATTCCCCCTGGTTGCTTCTCCCTCCACACCAGCAAAATGGCTGTTTATAGCAACGAGCAAAGAAGGTTTATTGGTTTGGTTCATGCAATGCATCCAGACTTTCTTCTTCCAAAAATCTGTAAGAACAGAACGGTGCATTCTGTGCATTTGCTGTCTAGCCTGAAACCAGCAATACTGGTAAATTATTCAGGGACATTCTCTCAGTGTCCAGGCTGCATCTATGACAGTTGTCCAGCATGATGTAGGAACAGGGCACTGTGTCCAGTACAGTGCTACTTTTCCTGGTCTAATCACTTCAGACAGATTACTGGATGATTAACATGTGGCCGTGGGTGAGCTTGAACAGCATCCTCCACCATTCAGCTGGCAAAAGGAAAGTCTTTATTTCAGGTTTCCTAAGGTTTCCAGGACTGTGCCAGCAATTAAAGTGTGAATTGTATAAATGGAAGTGCAGTCTTGGGAAGGAATAAACAAATAAGGAACTTAGTCCAGAAGTGGTTTGAGAAATATCGTGGATTATGAAGGCGAACATGAATTTGAAAGTAGCGTGGGAAGGTTCCATGAAAACTTGTTTCTTCTGCACTTTGCACATGACATTGTATTTGATCAGGTGAAGGTCTGTCTTCTGTTTCTCTGCCATCTTCCTGATTGCAAATGAATCTCTATCTTGTTAATTTGGCATGTGTATGAAGATTTTTTTGGAAAATAAGATTTTTCTCTAATATAAATTGCCAAACAAAACGTGGACAGATGAAATCACAGCCTCTCAGTACATACGCCAAGAAAAGGGAAGCAGAATGTGTAATGTAGGAAACGGATGCATTACCTCTTACTTTTGTGGGTCTCTGTAGTCTTTGATGGCAATTTGTGGGATATTGCACAAAAGTCAAATGCACCATAGATGTAACAACTAAAAGCTACTGCATAGAACAGTCTGTTTAATAACTAGGAAGAGAAACTTGCAATTACAATGGCTGCCTTAAGCAATTTTCATAGGTCTTAATGAGCTTAGATCTCTTTTCACTTACGCACTGCTTGTCTTCTGCCAAAGGTGTAAGGAAAGACAGAATGCTCAACTGCAGAAAGTCTGTCCTTGTGCATGAGAAACAAGAGTTTATTCTGATGTATGAAGCCGCCTTTGCAAGGAGATCTTCAGGCTGTTTTTGCAGATTTTTTTTTTATTTAATCAGTAAAAGATTTCAGTTGAGAAAGCAGTGAAAGCTTAAGAAATTCAGGATGCTTGTTCTCCTTTTCTAAGCTGGTGAATAGGAACTAAATCTAATGGGAGGCCAACAACAGGTAGCTCTAGATTTTGAAGGACAAGGCAATGTGAATTCAGTTGTAAATCATCAGCTACAGCTCACTTTTCTTTATGAAAATATTAAACATGTTTGGACTTAAATGCTTAGTATGGTAGATACAAAAATGAAATTAAAAACCCTCAATGGATCGTGATTTTTTGAATTTTCAGGCATTAAAATTCAAATGAGAAAATGTCATTGGCTGTTTATTAAAATCATAAAAGGAGGAAAAATGTCAGCTGGATAAATACCTGTGAAATGGAATAAATGTTTCAGCTGGAGGTAGTGCTGCTTCGGTTAGCAAACAATAATACCAAATTGAGAGAGCAGATTATATTTAGTTGCAAATCAACATGGCTTAGTATTTACCAGCCACTGATCCTCCTTCATGACCTGAAGTGTAAATGTAAAACCAGACTAAGATTGGTAACTTTGAATTACTTTTATTTAAATCCAGTCTCCTTCACCATGAAATGTTCTCTGAATAATAAATAAATAAATAAAAGCATATTTAGCTGCTGGCATGGCATTGCCATGGCTTTCCCTGTGTTTGCAATGGTTTGATACGCAGATAAAGGAAACTTCCTCTGTGTGTTCCTATATGAAGTCTCTAGCAGAACAGTTGATCTCTTTTTTCCTTCCCCTTCCTCTCTCTCATCTCCATTACCATTCCCCCAAATGGGGGCAAGTGAATTTTGAATTTCTTATGTTTTAAATAATTCTCAAAGTATGTGAGGCTGAAGATCTCTCTGAACATAGGAGCACCTGGCCTCCTATCTTCCTGTATTCTGTATCGTTGTTGCAAACTGCAGGAGAGCCCTAAAGAGGTTTTTTCACATTTTAGTCCTAGTCACGTGTTTGGCACTGCAAATTTGAACATTAAAATTAATTATGGCCTTAGAGACAGACAGTCCAACAGAGAAATAGCTTCTAATTTATTTGAACTCTGAAATTCCACTGGTTAAAGTTGTAAAACTTTCCAATAGTTTATTTATATATTATTTTAAGAAAAAAACACCTTAATTATGAGTCTGGTTGCTCAATAAAAAAGAATAGTTATCTAGCTAATCACTGCTATGCTCTAGATCATTAATTTTCTTCTTAATGACAGTAGGATTTTTTCCATTTTTCCCTTTAAAACCTTTTGAATTATATAACAAATGTGTTTGATTTATGGGGACACTCTCTAGGATTTTATGGCCAAAGACGGGCACGTCATGAAATAGGTGGAGGTCGGTGAAGAACCTCAGTTAGATTACAGGCTTGCAAGTACTGACAGGAGTGGGAGTTGAGCGTTTGGATGGAGGCCTTTGCAGAGGTGCATGGACAGCTCTGTTCTCAGCTACTCCCACTTTAAGGAGTTGTTTTGTTTTGCTCTCACCTAGAAATTCAGACTTTCCCCTATGGGAACACACAGCCCTGGGTTGCTCATAAGAAGGCCTGGATTTCCCAAAGTCTGAAAATTTTTTGTTTGTGGAAAATGAAGTCAATGGTTGCACTCCTGTACTAAATGTGGGGATTTTAAAGAATGCCTTCTTAAATAATTGTTTCTGAATTAGATGTGTCACCATGTTTCAAGGTTCCTGGAAGTGCACATTTTGTATGTGACACAGTTATGAAATACAGCTGGGCCTCCATTTTTCTCTTTGGGGCCCCAGACCTGCTCTGTCAACTTGGTTTCAAGTTGCTTGGGGTGTACAGGACAGTCTGTATTCTAAGATTTCCTGACAAATATGTGAAGTTCAGAGCTCTTACCAGGCAGGCTGCTAACTGGCCAGGAAGTCACTAACACCGTGGCTGGCAAAGAATAAAGAAAACATAAAGATGCTGAATTTTGGGAAGCTGTTCAGCATTTAAACTCCTGGTATCTGAGAACGTGGGGTGGTGTTTGCAACTGATGTTTGCCTGGTAATGAAGGAACCAGCATAATAAATAGTTGGATAAGTAGTAAGAGTTCACCTGGCAGTTAATGCTGATTTTTATGGCTGTGGACTTGAGGTCTCTTGAAACTGAGAAATGCCAGTAGTAAGAAGGATAGGTGTTTGTAGGGGTAGATGGATTTGGGGGATTTGAGGTCCTGCTCATTTGTTTGAGAATGAAGTATCATGGAATGGCCTTATTCTGGATTTGTTTGAACAGAAATGGCCAGTGAGATGAAAAGATGAATGGGATGTAAAGTATGTGAGAATTTCCCTTTGCTTCCAACTTGCACTGGACTATGAGTTGGGTTCACTGAACTCTGTATCACCCAGTCCTTGAAGGGTTATGAAGCAGAGGTGGACTGAAAAAACACTTGAGAAGAATGTTTAGCTTGGCATTGCCTTCACCCCAACAGCTGATTGTGATGCCTGGAGCCAGTTACTGTAGGGATGAGCAGATAAACCTGATGTGTACTCAAACCTGGAAATCGGAATTGATTAAACAGTGTAATAACTTATGGATATGGTAGATTCCTCATAAGTTAGACTTTTCATCAAGATTGGTCCATTCATTTTTACTCACATTCTCTCCCTCCTAAAAGTTGTTGCAAGAGTTGTTCTCTGGAAAATGAAGGCACTTGTGCTGCTAAGGAGGACTAAAAAGGAGATCCTACAGGGCCCTGTGGTGCTCCACCTCTGAGCCCTTGTGTGCTGTTCAGCAGCTTCTCACATCCATAGGTGCTCTGTCTCCCTGATCAATACTACAAGATCCATTTTATGAGATGGATGGCATTGGGGCAGTTCTTTATGCTGAAGAATTTCTTTGTATTGTGATGCAGAGCTATAGCTAAAATGAAGTAGTTCTTCCCTTTGTATTATCTGTGCCACTCATGAAGATATGACACAAAAAATGTCACTAATGTGTTTGCTGCCATAAAAATTTTCTTACTATCTCTTTCAGCTGCTTAGGCCAGCAGCTAGCATGCTCCAAGGTTAGTGATGAATTAGGTTGAAATTGCCAAGGGGTGTTTCTTTCTGCTCTGACTTGAAGATGTATGAGGCTCGCTCTCCTTTGTTCTTCCCTCATCTTGCTTTAGCCGTACCTGCATTGTGCCCTGTCAGCATTTTCTGCTTGGGAGTGGCTGAGTGGACTTTGCTCTGTTAGCGATGCATCTTTTTTTATTTAAAGGAGGTCTTCAGTGTGTCTGTTTGGCCTAAATTGGTTGAGAATTTGCTGGCAGTAAGCACAGAGAAGGGAAAGAAAAGGATACTTGGAGCGCTCCACTTACTGTCTCCCGGCAGTGCCCCGTTCCTGCTCTGGAGAAGGTCTCTTGCTTGTCCCTGTGCTTGGTCAGCCCCTGGAGAACCCGTGCTCAGAAGCCCCAGTGGCAGGGTCCTGTCTGTCCTCTCCGGGATCAGGTCACAAAGGGGCCATGCCTGTGGTGAGAGCGGCTGCCCTGTGCGAGGAGTCACAGGACACCGCCGGGGGTAGCCCCAGCTGGTATGCACTGGTACTAATATAATCCCACAGGACCGTATCCATGAGACACAAGTGTGATGTGAGGTATTTAAGGAGACACACCTGTTCTAGGCACAGGCCTGGGTACTGCATGCCTTGGAAATGGAAGGTTTTGGTGGAGCAGGAAAGACTCTCATTTTATCCTCAGGAGGGCTTTGCTTTCATCTTTTTCCCCAGTTTCACATTATTTTATAATTCCCTAACATTATGCAGTCCTGTAGCCTCTTAGCACCAGGCTGTTTCAAAGGCCAGGCTGGTGTTTGCAGGAGAGAACAGCCTCTGGTCTGAGTGATGGTTTGGGTGTAACTGCTCCCAAGAAAGGGCAGAGAATTTGGAGAATGTCATCTATGTGTGGGGTTGGGTTTTTCAGTCCTTTAGATAATTTAGATTTTGTGTTGTGTTTACTGGTGTTTTTATTATAAGGCCTCTGTCTTGTAGTTTAGAGCAGTAAATCACATAGAAGTCATACCATCTTACAAATTTGTACAAAAATATTTTGTCACTTTAGTTTGAAATCTCGGAGTGTATTTCCTTCTCTTCTTCCCATCTGCCCCCATCCCAAAAATTATTGTGATACAGTTACTCTCCATAAGAAGAAGTAGTAAATGCAAAATAAATCTCATGGTTGCATAGCAATTAAATTGCTTAGATTTTTATCTCTCTTTTTTAAGTTTATCTGACACTTGTTTGGCAGAAGATAGGGGTTTTTTGCTATTGAAAAGGGGATGTATTAAGATGAAGGAAAAAGAAATTGCAGGGTCTGTCATATGACTTGATTCCATCTGTCTGTCGTGTCTTTCAAGTAGAATGGAATTTTTCTCTCAAATTTGATGTGCCGTTTTTGATGTTAATGTGAAATGTCCTAGTTTGCCTTAGTCTTGTTCTACATGGCCCTTCTATCCATGGATTCCTGCTCTTGGTGAGGTGTCAAGTGCTTGTTGGTTTGGGACAGCTTCCAGGATTGGGGCCACGGCTTCTCCTACATTTGATAGATTGTTGTGTGAAAACAGTAGCAACTGGGCAGTCTTGCCCTCTCATCTTTATTTTAAACGTAATTTTCAGGTAAACATCCAGTATGTCAGTTGTTGGTAGAACTAAAATAATGGCTGACAGGAATAAGGAAGAGGGCGTGAGAGGAGTGTTAGGCTCTAGGACCTGGTTAGTTTGGGCAGTCAGGTATTTAGGGGGAAAGATGGTAATTCTCCTCTGTAACAGCTTTGCACTCTTGAGTGTGGTGGACTGGAATAACCAGTCCCTGAGTGGACGACAGACTCCCCTTCTCAGAAATTAAAGGTTGTTGGCAAGGGAGAAGATCCTGGGAATGGAGACCCCTCAGCTCCAGCCTCACTTGGCCCATGAGGTCATTGACCCTTATGACAAAGGGATATAAATATATATCTTTTTAATCCTAACCTGAAAGAGGACTACAGCTGGTGTTCAGTTTGACCAGATCCAAACCCTCAAATAGTTTTCTTCCCTTGTGAGCAGACACATTTTTGTACATATGAATGTAAAAATACCTTTGATTGTGCTGCTGAGAAGCAGAATATCTTGTTGTAAGGAAATAATCATCCTCCCTCTAGGAGTGATGCCTCCCAGGCTGGCTTTGGGCCTCTGCAAATCACATTTTACTACATAGCCGAAGGTAGACACAGCCTCACTATCTCTGCTACCTGGTAGTAGTGGGCTCTTCCCTACCTCTGTTCCTACTGTATTCTCCTGAAGTTAATAGATGTGCAATCAAAAACTAAGGATATTTATTCTGGGTTGTCTTCGGGGTTTTGAGGGGATGGGGGTGGTTTGGTTTAGTGGTTTTTTGTTCCTTAACTGCACCCTGCAAAATGTCGTGGCTGAGTTGTTTCCAAATACTGGCATCTCCAGGGAAGGGGTTATAAATTGCTAATTTAAAGCCTGCAACAGGATAATTAACTAACCAGTTTGATGTAAATGGCTTAATGGGGCTTTACTAGCCCCTTTGAACTTAAAGTAGCACTAAAAAGTAAACTGTAAATACCTTCAAGGAAAGTAGTGGCATGTTTGAATGTGGCGCTGCTTGTCTGTAAGGGGCAAGCCTGCTCGACTTGCCAGGAATCCAGTGGCCTGTGTGACAGCAAACATGTCAAGGGGGTGAGGGGACCAACCAGGCACCCCTTGGGGAAGGCTCTGCCACTACCTTGGTTCTCAGGAAGCACACACACTCTGATATATCAGGCTTTCAAACCTGCCCTGCCTGCTTTGGAAAATTTAAATCACAACCTCAGTTTAAATGCAACTGTATGAATTTCATCAGGATTGAAGGGGGGGAAAAAAAACCCAACAAAAACAACAGAAAAACCAAAACCCTGAGGGGGAGGCAGCCTCTAGAGTCCACCCTAATTTTCCTGCAGTTCTATTTGCATTAAGGTCTTTTGGCAAGTCCAGGCAGAAACACTTATTACGCTTTGTTTCAGAAGGCCTCATTACCCACCGAATCTGCTGAGACAACATACTGCAGCCCTGCAGCAGATTCCAGTTTCTGATGCATTTGGGGAACTTTGGGGAGAATCTCCAGATTTTCATTCTTGCGGGGCTGTTACAAAGTTCCAAGGGAGGAAGTCAACAACAATTAATCATCTAGAAATGAAGATCACTACAAAGTGGAAGCAGCTTGTGTAGTTAGGCATTGGTCTCACTTCTGACTATGGAAACGGGTTTTGGAGAGAATTTCAGGCAGAAAGGTCCATAGGGATATTTCCTTGAAGCTCCTCCTGGTCCCAGTGCTGCTCTGCTCTGCTTTCTCACTGTGTATGCGCCACACAATGTCAACAACAATTCCAAGAACCTTTTCTTCATAGTTTCTCTGTTTCACAACCATCTTTCACCTATTGCCAGCAGCCTTCCTGGATACCAGAGGATGTTTTGGGGGTTGAAGCACAATCCTCAGTTACTGCTGTGACCTCTGACACGTGGGATTTGGCTTTACAGCCAGCTTTGTTCAAGAGTGTTCCTGATCCCTGGCTGTGCTTTGCTGCCTGCTCTGTTGTGCTGTCCTGAAGGCCATGGGACTATAAGGCTGAGCCAGACCAGGGCTGATGCAGAAAGAGGGCAAGACCTTACTTTCTGGTGGTCTGACTTAGATGCCCTAAAACAGATCACGATGCCTCATCCTCTGTAATGATGACACTGTTTCTGTGTGGTTTGTTTGGGGATTTCTTTTTTCTACCTGGTAAATAATGTATCATTGGCAATGTTAATGCTAGCCTTATAAAAAGCAGCATAAAAGCACTGAAATCTGTTGTAGAGGACAATGATACAGAAGTGCTATGTCTTATTTTAAAAGCCATGTCTGCCAGAGGGTTCAGCCCTGCACTCTAATTATTCAGGTGTTGATTGTATGCAGGGATCAAAATGCTCTGTTGCGGCCTTTAGAAGAGCTAATAACATGCCACTTTGCTCTTACGTGCTGACTGAAGCAGTTGGCACCATGGCACTACCTGCTTTCTGTGTGTGGGTTGGGAGCGCAGCACAGGATTAATTTGGGGTTGTGTTGGCAAGGATCTGTCAGCAGAGCTTGCCCAGCTGCCTGTGCTATGCTGGAGCTGTTAATGCTTTACTTTTATAAGCACTAACCTAGAGCACATTTAAAAAATTCAAAATACTCAGTATTAGAGAGAGAGAGAGACACTTGCAAGCAGAAGAGCCGTGTACACACAGTGTTCATAGCTGGAGACTCCCTTCAAGGAATGCCACAACACCTTAGCATGCCAGCTTTGCTATCTTGGCATCTGACTGGGAATTGCAAATACTCAATTTTAATCCTTCATTCCCACACACTGACATGGATCCAAGGGGAACTTCTGCAAATGTTGTTGTTATTTTCATACAACTTCAGCTGCTGCTTTGCTTCCCAGAACCTCCTCACCAGGTGTTTCAGTGCAGTGTTTTACAGATCTTTTGGATTTGTTACCCTCATGGAAGGCAAGAAGGCGTTAGTGTGCGTGTCCTTATCAGAGATCTGGGCAAGGGAGTCTCGGGTACCCTCAGTAAACTCACAGGTGACACCAGGTTGGGTGGGAGTGTTGATCTGCTAGAGGGCAGGAAGGCTCCCCAGATGGATCTGGACAGGCTGGATCCATGGGCTGAGGCCACCTGGGTGAGGTTCAACAAGGTTAAAAGGAAGTTGTAGCCACGTGGGGGTTGGTCTCTTCTCCCAAGTAACAAGCAATAGGACAAGAGCAAATGGCCTCAAGTTGCACAAGGGGAGGTCTAAGTTGGATATTAGGGAAAATTTCAGGGAAAGGGTCATCAAGCATTGGAACAGGCTGCCCAAGGAAACGGTGGAATTGCCATCCCTGGCGATTATCCAAAGGATGTGTACATGTGGCACTTGGAGACACAGTTTAGAGGTGGACTTGGGAGTGATGGGTTAATGCTTGGACTTGATTTTATGGGTCTTCTCCAGCCTAAATGATTCTATGACTTTATGTAGAGGAGAGGAACAAACCCTGGGATTGGAGTGCGTGGGGTTGTTTTCATAAGGCTCTTCTCTTTCTAGTCCCCCTCCAACAAACCCTTCCACAGATTTTTAAATTCCTCACTAAATCCTTTAAATAATATGATGATAAATAATCCCCTTTCTAATACACAGCAAACCTGATAACTCGATTTGGTTTGTTGGCTTAAGAGTCACAGGGAAAATATAAGTAGAAACCCTGGGCCAGAACTCTGGACTTTGACTATCACTAGAAAAAGAACAAATGATGTGTAATGGTGCTTTTCTGACCTCTCCTCTGTTTCTAGAAACATGAAAAATTTCATCTGGCTATTGCAAATGTTAGAAAGTTGTGTAAAAATTAGAACATAATGAAGACATTTTAAAGTGGTGCAGGTCTGGGGTGTGTTCTCTGAATTGCCTCCTGCTTAGAGAGCAGCTGAAAAAATCCAAGTCCTTTTCCAACATGTCAAAACCAACTTCTTCAAAGGATTCAGTAGCTGTGCCAAAGCACCTTGTCTATTTGTAAGCAAATGCATAGGATTGAGACTGTCTCTGCCAGGGCTGGCATTCACACATGCAGCTGGCTCTATTAAATCAACTTGATGAATTACTATATACCTTCTAATTTTTCAACAGGCAAGTCCCTGCTATTTCTTGCCTGCACAAGATTGAATGGGCTTTTACATTACATATGCTGTTACAAGACTTTGATTGTCTGGAGTAGGTCTGGGTGTGCAGTGACTGCTCCTGGAAGTGTCGGGGGATTTTGGATTGCTGTCAGGCTTCTTACATGAGGTTGCAGAGAAAGCAGGTGTGTGAAAGCCATGTTAGCATCTGTGGTGGAGGATACCTTGTGATAAGAAGGATGCTACCTGTGTGACTTATTCAGGTTCTTTACAGGCGTTTACTTGTTTGGTTTGGGATTTTGAGGTGGTTTTCTTGCTGTTAAAACATATTCTTTGAGTGAAGTGCCTGCCAAGAAAATGCCTGGAGAAGGGAATAGATTAACCCAAGGTGGACTGACTTGGTGGGTCAGAGAGAGCTGGATGGCATCAGAACATCCCTATGCCTGGGGAGGCATGAGCCTCAGGATGTGTGTGTTTCTGAGCACCTGCGTGGTGTAAGAATGCCACAATTTATTCAGCCCTTCTCTGTGGCAGAACTGCATGAGGCTGAATAATGTGCAGCCAGGGGCTGAAGGCAGCTGGATACTAGATACAGGTGTTTGGGAATGCACATTGCTGAGAGAGGCTTTAGTCCAAGTGTATCCTCACTAAGAGTACTTCCTGCATCCTCTGGGCATCTCTTGATGCTGTTATATCAGTGGGCTCTGCTGGAAGTGGTAAGGATGGAAGAATTTTACTTTTTCCTTCCACTCTAAGGTGTGGTATCAATGTTTGTTTTGGCTGTGAGCAGAAATTTGTACATGTATTACTCCTCGGGCCAGCTTCTGATCCTACTTATGTAGGAATAAAACTGCTCTGTTGTTTCATCTGCATTAGGGAAGTTTCAGCCTCTCTGGCTGGTTTTAGGTTTTGGTTCTGCTTGGGTTTTTGGTTGGGGTTTTTTTTTCCTTTAATGGCTTTCCTTGCTGAGAGGGAAGAGCTCCATGGAAAGTAATCCCACAAACTTTTAACATAACCTTTTAGTGTGGGTTTGGTTTTGGTTTGGTTTTTTTGTTTGTTTTTAACTCTTGCTCAAACTTTTATATATGTGAATTGTCTCTGTGAATTCTGAGTGCCTCTGAAACCTGCCAGCCAAGCCTAAATCTTGCAGGAGGTGTGGCCACATTCATGTTCTCAGAGCTCTCTGGCACAGACACCTGGTACACCTGTGTCTCCTGCTAGTTTCAGTACTGTCATAACTTCACCCCTCATGCCTGTTTCTCTGGTACCTCCTGTTTTTCCCAAGGTTATCTCCTAAAAATAGAATCTGTTACAGATTTTCACGCCCCCACACCCATCTTGAGGACAATAATTACCAATGAGATGGTTTTAATAATGCTGAAAGAAGGAGGGTGATGCATTCTGCTCTGCTGTTGGAGGCTTTTTTTTTTTTTTCTGGCAGGGAAAAAATGCACAAATTGCTTAGTGATTTCCTTAGATGACAAATGTAAAGTGAGTAGCTTTTGAAATCCTTAAGCTGAGTGTTTAAACATTTGATAAATCATGGGTTGTCTGAAGAATAAAATTTTAATGTTTTGGCACCAGCAGAATTCCATGCAAAGGTCTCAATCTGAGTAAAAAATCTCTTAATTTCCTTAATTGTTGTTAGATTGGTGGAGACAGCTGTGGTGTCTGTAGCGTTCACCTGTCCAGAAACCAAAGCCTTGTTCAACCCAGGCGAGCAGAGATGCTTTGGATGATGCAGTCAGCAGCCAGAAATTAAAACATTTAGAGCATTCACAAGACAGAAAAAATTCTCTAAAATGAAAAAAAATAACAATTAAAGCATGTAAGGGTTTGAGTGGATGATGGTGACTACTGTCCTCTAAACTATGCCTGCAGCAGCCCAGAGCTTATTATCATATAAACCAAGAGAAATGAAAGAGAAACTGTCTCTATAGGCTACATGATGTAGCTGGTGAGCAGCTACTCTGACAGCAGCGTGCTCTGTGTGTGATAAGTGCCTACAGATAGAAATGCTGTGTAGAGGAATCACTGCTGGCCCACTGACACATGCTAACAAACTAGACTGTTTCGGTGGAAGGATAAGAATCCACTACAGCTCTTTAAAATCACCCTCATCGTGGTCACCTCATGATCAAACATTACTTTCTCCACTGTGAGTATAAGCATAGCACATTTCCCAAATGATCTCTTAAAATAAAATCAGATTGGTGTGTAAGAGTAGACCAAGTCAGCACAACCAGTAGATGTGGGGTGCTACTACCCAGAGCTCAGAATGAAATGGGTACAGTGATGGTGCTTCAGATTTTACAACCACCTCTGTGTTCGACTTTGACAATTATTTATTACCACTAATATTGTGCTTTGTAAACTTATACAGTGCTTTATGAAGTAAGACATGTTTCCTATTTTAAAGATCTTATAATCCTGTGGGCTGATAAGGGGTGCAGATTATCCCTTGGATGTTCATAAATAGCATTAGCACTAAGAGTTTTATTAGCGCTGGTTCCTTTCAAGCCTGTGGCTCTTTCTTTTTCTTAACAACGCTTCCCTAGTCAGGTGCTGAAATAAGGATTTCTACACCATGATGTTCCAGGCTGGAATAATGTGGGCATTTTTTGGTTTTGCTTGTAGTGAAAGAGCAAAGCTCATGCAGCGTCCCAGCAAGTGTCTGTTGCTCTGCATGGTTTTAATCCACAGCCTTTGCTTGCCTCTCTGAGACTACAAATCTGGAGTTTGGAGGATGGCAGCAGAGAGCAGGCTCGGGAGGTTTGTGTGTGTGTGCTTGTGCGTGTTTTAAATAAACAAACAATGCAACAGCAACTTCAACAAATCGTGAGTGGTGCTAATTTGTTATAGTGCGCTCTTGCCTTCTGGCAGTGTTGATTTAGGAGAAGCTGAGCAGACTGGAATGGCTGGGGAAAGCTTCCAGTTCTCTTGCTCTGGGATGTGGGTTCAGCATAAAATGCTTTTATGAGTCCTGTCCTGAGAAGCTTTCAGATTACAGGGTAAAGCATATACATAGGCTGTCAATCCCCTTTTCAAAACCAAATCTTAGGCAAAAGTACCTTCCCCCTGCCTTGCTCCAGCCCTTCTACCTTTTTAAAATGAAGAGAAGTTTTAAGTCTTAGTTCGTGACAAGAGCCTGTAATTTGTGTACTTTGAGGACTGCCAGAAAATCCTTGACCTTGACAGAAATAGTGTGTAGGGAAGGAAAGGAGGAAGATCCTGTGCTTTGGACTGTAGTAAAGTTTTCGACACCCCGTGACCTTGCTGGGCTGCCTTTCATAACGTGCCTGGGGCTGTAATCCCCCAAGATGAGAAGCTGTCTATCAGGGAGGACTGGCCAATTGTGCTTGAGGTATCTACAGCCCTGGACCACTGCTATGCAGGGCTGGAGAATAAAGTTGGCAGGATAGGAGCCTTGCTGGAAAGAGGTGGATTTTGGAAACATACATAGTAGAGTGACCTTGCAGTCTGTGAGCTGAGTTTAAATAATACTTGAAGTCTCTAGTGAAAAAAACAAAGGAATAAAACAGTCCAAATAAGAAATAGGTGTTGAGGAAAAGCAGCCAAAGAAACAAAGAATTCTGTAAGTGAGTAAACTCTGCTTTCCCATTAGGTTATCTTCAGCTTGGAGAGATTTGGATGAAATGCAGTTTGCAAAACTTGAGTCTGATAGGCCTTCTACTTTTACAAGCAATAGTGGCTTTCTGGCCTCCTGTCATTTGCCAGGCTCAGATGTGCTGAGACTCTTTGGTGGCTGCAAAGAACCAAATACAAAGGGTTCAGGGTGATCAGTTAAGCATCTGATTTGGAGGGATGTTTGGCAGGCAGTAGAATCTTAATACTGCCAGGATCAACTCTTATGAGTGGTTTGCTTGAAAGACTTCACCAAAGTGAAACTTAAACCCAAAGATTTCTTTGCTAAGTACAGGGCTGAGTATACAGTCAGTTCTTGGGGAAAAGCAAAGAAAAAAAAATGTGGATAAAGTGCTAAAAGTGCTGTATTTAAGGCATCATTTATATTAAGAACTGTTGCTCCATCTACAGCTATAGGTAAAGGGAATGAGATTTTTTCTTATTGGAAAAAACCAAGATAGCAATGCTTGTTTTGTGCTTACTGGTATCTGGCATATGGTGAGAGAGATGACATTTTGGTCCAAGACAGTTACTACACCCCTCAGCACTGAAACTTGGTGTTAACTATTGCAAGCTCATGATATTAGCAGTGTGTGTGCAGATGCTCCTGTGCAGACTGCTTCTCTCTGCAGAAACATCTGCTAAGTCCGCACAAGAAATAAAAATAAACAGGCCAATTGGGAGGATCTTTATCAAACCTGCTCCCATTTGTCCTAGTACTCTGAGGCTTTGTTTGCTCTAACAAACCATGTAACTAAGGAGTCTGAGTCACAGTCACTAGTTCCAGCTTCGTGCCTCATCCTTATCCTGGAGATCCCTCCCCAGCTGCAGGGACAGTTGAAAGGGTCATGGATGTGCTCCAGTATTACTGCATTTCACAACGTGCTATAAGCTTGTACCTGTTGTGACTCAGAGCCCTAAAGCAGTGCTGCAGCTGGGAGCGTCCTGCAGGACAGTCTTGGTTGGAAAAGGGTCGTGACATTCCTCCTTCTCCACAGTGCTGGGTGTGCTCCTGCCCTCAGAGCAATGCTCAGCATCAGGGTGCCACCCCATGCACCCCCTGCCAAGTGGCCTGCCTTACTGAAGGACAGGGCCCAAGCCTGACACTCTCTAGGATTAGCTGGGAGGTAGCAGCAATCCTTTAGTCATGTCCTAAATTCTTGCATTGTAAAGGGAGAATTCTGTACAGGCTCAAAGGTGGCTGGGAAACAGAAATTTTGCATACCAAGGGGCATTTGAGCTACTTCATTCAATATGTTGTTAATTTTGTGCAATAGGGAGTAAATAAATTAGTTAAATGAGATTAACATTGGACATTGGAGCTGCCTTTATTACTCACAGTGCAGGTACAGCTGAAATTGAGCTTGCTTAGTTGTTGTAGGAAGAACAGAAGAGCCCAGAGTCTACTGCTGGTGACTAAGTGGTCACAAGCTTTGGAAGCTTTGTTTTGTGCCACTCCTCTGTTCCTGTGCTTTGCAGATATGCAGGAAGTTTTCATACCTGACTCTGCCTGACAAGATCTGCAATGCCTATGCCTCTCCTCTTCTTCTCCCAGCAGAGGTTTGGGTAGTCCTAGGCTCCTACATGCCAGCAATGACAATAAATGTATCATATATGAGCACTCTGTTTTAATATACAAGCACTCTGTTTAGGAATTGGCAGGAAGCTTCGTTTCTGACTGCAGTGAGATGTTCTAACAGTAGGAAACACCTTTTGTTGAAGCAGTCCTCTGCTAAACTCTGCCCTAGAGGGAAAATACAACTATGGAGAAGAGTTCTTGCTTCACAGTAGCAGGAAGCAAATTGATGTAATCTGGGTATAAAAAGCCTTGCATTTGAGCTGCTTTCCAGGAAATACCTTTATGCAGCATTCAGCCTCTGTTAAACTGAGTACTGCTGATATTGCTGAGGGTTTTGCAGAGTTGTGATGCTGGGAGATGCAGCCAGAGTTCAGGTTGCTCCAATGCAGTGCGGAGCGTGATCTTCTGGAGAGGGGGGAGCTCCAAATTCCTGGGGCTCTGGTCCATTATGCTTCAAGTTGTGTGGTAGTTTAAATGTCGGTTGGCCTGTTCATGCTGGCAGTGGTCTGTTCAGACTAGTTCAGCAGATGCTCTTGGCTCAGCACAGCCCAGGTCAGTAAGCAAACAGTTGCTTACATTTCACTTCTTCATTGTATTGACAAGATTTAAAAATCATTGGGCTACAGCAGTCAAAACAGGGTAATCTGAATACAAAAGACCTATTAGTTCAGTGTGAAAGGGATTTAGTTACAGAGTTGTCAGGATAAGTATGCAGGTGGGAATGATGGGAACACTTTCTGGGTCTGAGCCCAGCAGATATTCAGGAAGAATGAACTATCTCCTTTTATTCTGTCCTTTTCACGACAATCCGTTTCAGTTCTCAGACCAATGTCCTCCTTTACGCTCTCTCTCATTCAGCGACATTAACTATGATAGGTCTTTTTCATTTGGCCTTTTATCTTTTAAGGTTGATAATCAATACTTTTCTAACTTTTTAAATGTAAGATTTCTGTCTCCAGGAACACAACTGGAGACATGCAGCCATCAATGTGATAAGAGCTATGCACATGTTTCACTTCACCACGAAGGTCTAAAAACCTGTGTTAAATCCCTGCCAGGCTGCAGGCTTATTTCCCTACTGCTTTTTGGTGGGTTTGGGCTTTTTGTTTGTTTGTTTGTTTTCACTGGGGTAACATCATCACCTGTAGAGAGGAAGCTGTGCTTAGCATCTACCCTGAGACTGTCCTCCATGATAATCCTGCTGGAGCTGATTAGAGGAGTTCCATGGGAAGGATATGCACTGCAGAGGATACAATCAGCTTGTCAAACCTAGGGTATCTGTGATATGTGCCTTTCCCTGACATGGAAAAGATGATGTTGCTTTTTCCTTTGGGCAGGGGAGGGTGGAATTATAGATCTTAAGTTTTGCGACGCTCATACAAGCTGCAGTTCACCATGAATCAACTTGATGTCCAATCTTCAAGAATGGAGATGAAATTATCAGTGAAGTATCATTATAAATAGGAGAGGGTATACAGCATCTTCTCCCACCTTGCACTGAAGTATCCAGCCTGGCTCAATGCCATAACATCTCTAGAAGATATTTTCAAAGGCTTGGGAAGTGGGACAGGGAAATGGGGACAACACAGCAGATCAGCTTTGAAGAGTTTTTTTCTGCTGCCTGTACTGTGTCGGGAATGACACCATGAAGCTCTGGCACCAGGCCTGTTCTTGTCATAGAGGCATTTCTAAATGATGAGGATATTTCATTGCCCGAATTTCTGGGCAGAAGGAAGCTGGTGCAGACATCCTGGGATCTGCTTCTTTTGGATACATGTGGACTGGTGGCCCTGAAGCTCAGTGCCATTGGGAGTCATGAATGTAAGTGGCCAGGGAGTGTCAGTAAGAAACTTGCAGAGTCCTTCTGTTCTGCTTCCGTTGCAGTTCAGCAGTTGTGGGGAGATGGGTGGAGGGGAGGTTGTTCTAGCAGTTACATATTTAGGGCAGGTGGCTGTTTTAAAATGTACATTTCAATTTTGATTGCAGTATTTTAATTGCATTTAACAGCGTCCCTGCTGGTTCTCCATTCTGCATCCGTGCAGCCACGTTCTATTGATGGCCTGTTGTGATTTCAATGGAACATCATGGGATGTACCTGGCACGTCGGGCAGCACTGGATGGAGGTGCCTTTAGCCCAATGTACCTGGCATGGTAAGCGGCAACCAAGTGGTTAATCTGCATTCTACTGCTCGTAGTTTCAGCTTGTATAGCAAGGTGTTCCTGCTTTGCTACAGCCTTGCACTGACTGGAAATCACTTTGCTCTCCTGATTTTAGTGCTTTCATGCACACAGGGCCCCTACCCTTTCCACCCGTGGAGATTCCCATTCCCTGGGAAGTTTGCCATGCAGTAGAGAAGGGCCTAGCCATGTCAGGCTCTCTTTGTTATTCTAGAACATGAGAGAAGGGACTGGGAAATCATCTCACTCTTTTTTTTTCTCTCCTTTTTGGGCCAGGAGCTGGTAGCAGTTGAGCAGGTATTGCTCACATCCCAAATATCCAAACGTTGCCGCACAGAGGTACCAGAAAGGTGCTCGTGTCCTTAAGCAAAGCTGTGCTGTTTCTGTGGGAGTCCTGCAAGAGCTGCCTCAGGGAGCCGGGAGGGCAATTCTGCCTGGCACTAATTGGAATGTAACAAACTAAACAAGGGCCACTTTCAGTTTGCTAATGTGGTATCCTCTGCAAAATGATCCTCCATTTTCCTTCTCTTTTCCATGCCCATACCTGCAAAATCAGCTGCGCATCCTGCTCTGTCCTGCATGTTTTCTCTCCCTCCCCCAGCTTTGCAGACCTCTGCCTGAGTAACTTCACATAAAGCGAAATAGTCTTAGTTTTTAAAGTGCTAAATATTTGTGTGAGAAAAACAAGGGTGCTGCATCCTGTTTTCTGCTTGAACCTGCTTCACAGAGTTTTTGCTGCTCCACTGCCAATGATGAAAATGCATGTTTGTGCCTCAGCTTCTGAATTCTGCTGTCCGATTGCTCGCATGGGCTGGCGATAGGGAACCATTTGGGCTAACACAGTTCCAGCACTTCTCCTCATGCTTCTGCTGTTCTAGAATGTGAATACCTTTAAAAGTTATGGACTAATGACCTACCAAGTGCAACTCCTGAGGGGCAGGTTAATGGCCATGAACCACCCACTACACTGACACCTCTGAGGGTCCTGGTTCTGTTGGAATGTGGGGAAAGGAAGATCGAATGAGCCAGTAAGGAACAGGAAAGCTCTCTTCCCAGTGGGATCCTTAAGTGCTCAAAAAAAGTTGATTCGTCTGAAACTGAAGGGCGCAAAAGTCACCTGTTTCAGTTTCACTCAGTTGCAGTAGTAGCCAGACACAGCATTTTTAATGTCATAAATTGGTGGGAGAGAGCAATGTAGGAAACAGTAGATTTCATTTTGTCTTGTTCTTCCCCATGCTCACTGCTGCAGTGTCTGCTCAGTGCAGCACAACTGCTTGGTAAGGTGGAGAAATAAGTAAGCAGGCCACTGTCTTTTCCTGGGTGTCTTAAAACATGCACAGTAGGTTGACGTTTTAACAGCATCTAATTTGATACATCACATCTAATCTGTTTGTTGATTTTTATCTGCAGTACTGTTAGCACACTGTTCAGGTGCTCGGTGTCTAGCCTTCTCATCCAGCCACAAATCCTCTACGTGAAATGAGTGATTCCTTAGATCTGTTTTTGATTGATTCTTTGCTTCACTGGTGTTGCTTCTTAAAAGGTAAACAATATTCATGTGCTGCAATCTATAACTCAGAGATGAAATCAAATAGCATCTCCTGTGAGAGGTTGCTAAGATAACACATTTAGCATTCATTCAGCAATTACTTTTAGGAAGAGATTTAGTGATATTAAAGAGCATCAAACCTGTAGTGAATATGTAGATTTTATACTGTTGAAAGGGGTGAAGGGATTTCTCTTCTCCTCCGTTTAGCAATTTCATTTTCTGTGACATCCAGAGTCTTTGTGCAAATTGAGAGAAAATGAAGTTTTTGCTGCTGTGTAGTGAGTGCAGCACAGCTCCAGGAGCAGCCTGTGTATTGTGCACAACCTTGCTGCCCACGGGGTCACTGTGTGCCCCAGGCTGGGCACAGCAGCTCACAGTTACCCATCTCCTGGGGCAATATTGCTTATTAAGATGCTGTTGACTCTTAGCTTGCGAAGCTTTGTTTGATGTGTGGCATCTGCTTGCAGCATTACTGTATTCTGTGATTTGTGCCCTGTACTTCTCATGTCTTTGCATGTGCTGTGTCTCAGTGTCATGGGTACGGTGGAGGTGGTAGAGAGCCTTAGTCTTGTTTCATTCCCTCCTTGCCCAGGAGTATTTGAGCAGGTTCACTGCTCTGAAAAATGTGTGTCTTGAATGTGAGGTAACCAACCTGAATCTGGGAAAAGACCGTCACTGCTGCTGTTTGTCCAGAGCTTTCTGTAATCCTCTTTTAAACCAAGGGGTGAAATTTTGCACACCACATTCAATGATTAAAGACTGTGGTCCCAGTGAAACATCTAAGTATTCTTGAGGTCTGGGATTTGGGTTTTTTACTAGAAATGTATCTGAGCCTTTTCAGAGCCAGGACTCCTCTGAACTGGGAGTGTGTTTCTTCTGGGTTTTTTGCAGAAAACAGAAGAGGAAGGGTTATCAAAAATGATACTGAAATACAAGAAGTATAAATCCACTCTGATTTTTTTAGGACTTCGGGGGGTTGTGGTGATGTTATTCAAATGTTATGGTTTGTTAAGAGACATTCTCTGCAAACTAATCGATAGCAAGGCCTTTCTAAGGCTACACCTGCCATTTGTTTGGGCAGATAACTTTTATACAGGACTTAAACTCATAATTGTCATTGGTCCCATGCTTTCAGCTAGAAGTGAGATCCTAGGAATGCCATAAGTTAAAGAATAATGCCTGCTTCTCTTTTGCTAACAACTTTTCTAATACACCTTTCTTCTTCCACCTCTAAAATGCATCATTGACAAAGAAGGGTTTGTAACTGGTCATCTCTGGAAAATATCTGGACTGGATTTATTTTTGTTGAGGACTGCACAAGATATACAAGGCAGGTTGCTCTAAGGCTTTTGTCAACAAAGGGGCATCAGTCAAAGGAGTGTTTTCTGAGCCATCCTCTTATCCTGGTCAAAGCCTTGGTGGAAAATTCTGACAAAATTTTAAACACAGTGCTCTAAGCTTGGTTGAAGGTTTTGCTGCCTTGATTCATTACATTCATTTTGTTGGGGTTGTTAAATCCACGTTAGACTTCAGCTAACAAATTCAAATTTGATAGGCAGTGTTACAGTGCTTACACCTGACCACTAGTTTTAAAATCTACTGAAGATAATAGCCTATCTTATACATGTGTCCTACTGAACATGAATAATTCTGTAACATTTGACATGTGAGATAGAGATAATTCAAAAAACTTATACTGTGCTAGTTTTTATGCTGCAGGACATACTGAAGTTTAATAATAATATTATCTTCCTCATGAAGGTCAGTAGCAGAATTGTAAATCTAACTCTGTTTCCAGGGCTTTCTCTGCAGGCTCATTGCCTAGTTTCAATATCATTTAAGATAGAAAGAAAAAAAAAAAGTAAAACCAAAAAAAAAGTAAAACGCTAAAAGTATTTTGCATTAATAGCTGTTTCATGCCTTAAGGCTTAGACAACTCATATACAGTGATTTCTAGACCTCTGCTTCAAGTGCCACATCAATGGGAAATAAGCTCATTTTTACTTCAGTAACATTTTAAAATTATTATTATTACTACTGCTACTTTTTTTAGGCAGAAAATACTGGCTGTAATGTTTGCCTTCCTTTCCCATATTTGTCCTTTATGGAACACTTAAAAATCATACCCAGGGATTTTGTGTGTTACATGCATGGAAAAGCACCGTTATATTTGTAGTGAAAGTGTAGGACTAGGCTGTCTTGAGCAGGATGCATTTATACAGAGAGATCCTGTTGAGTTGCAAACCATGTTTTTGTCCTCCCCTGTCAATGTATCTCAGTGACCCAGAAGTACTGGGCTGGCTAGATAAAAGTGGGTATTTTGTGCCTCTGTGCTGCTGCTGCTTCTCCTTAATCAGCAATTCTGGAAGCACGCCACTAGAACTAGACATGCTGCCTCCGTGCTGCAACTCTGATGTAACTAATGACATCAAAACTTGGTTTTAAAGTGCTTAGCATTGCTCAGTGGAGGTAATCCCTGTCCTATCATGTTTTTCTGATTCTGCAGGGTGAGTTTCTATTACAGAAACACTATAGGTGGAACTAGCACTATGGCAAGCCTGTATTTCCTCCTTTTGGCTGCCACCCTTTCTAAAGCCAGCGAGCTCTGGGAACAACATTCGCGTGCACAAAGGCGTGGTGGTGAATCTTGGGTTCCCATCCTTTGCTGAAACAAAATCAAACAGAAAAGCAGAGCCAGAGGGATCTGTGTGGATGCTAAATTAGGTGCTGCTGCACTGAAGAGCTGCCACAAAAATCCACCAAAAGCATAAGCAAGCACCAGGCTGACCAGCAAAACAAGTGAAGATTTGTGTCCTGTGGAAGAAGGGAGGCACCTGCTTGGCAGATCTGTTGGTAACAGTACCAGGGTAGTCAGGCAACAGCGCTGGAGGAAATACAGCACTTGTTTACTTTTTGGTAGCTTTTTCTTCATAAAGCAAGTTTTCTGTTGTGCAGAAATGGATGATGTAAATTTACCACCTTTCTGTCAAATGAAATCTTTCTATTTGTCACCAGGTAGTAAGAATCAGGTTTGAGGAAAGCAATTTTTAATACTAACAGCATCACTCCTTATTGCTTTTTGTTGTGTACCTATAGTTGGCACAGAGAGAAGATAATGCAGTCTAATGCTTCATCATTTGAACTCTGATGGGTCAGACTGTGGTAGTGGAACTCACAAACAATAAAAAAATTAACTGATGATGATTCAAAAAGAAAACTTAAGCTCTTCATTTCTCTGTATTTATGGCTTCCTTCTCCTTCAGTAAGAGAAATGTTTCAATAATATGATAAAATGGGAAAGGAAGAAAGTAAGTAGAAGGCTAAATGGTGGTTATTATAAATTTGGTTTTTAATTCCTACTTTTGAACCTCAGAAACTATTTTAAATCAACTTTAACAGATAAATGCAAGTAGTAGTTGGCACTTTCAAACAAACACACACACACAAAAACTAGCAAGGAAAAAAATTTAAAGTTGATCTTGGATTCCTAAATGCAGCCCCAGGTTTTTATGAATTGTAATATCTACCAAATGTGCAACTGCAGCTGGTTCTGACATATCTCAAACTGGGTGTTTCCTACAGTCTATACTACTGAGAAGGCCAATATAAACCTCTAAACTAAAATACATCATGACCACTGTTTGTGAAATGCATGAACTATACAGAGGTAACAATAGTTTCCCTCTCTTTACAGTATTTCAGGGTAGAGAGACTATAACTTCAGATATGGAACTTGATTCTATTAGTTTAAACCAAATCCTTTCAAAATTAAAGACAGAAAAAAATTAACTTGAGAAGATTGTTTCAGATTTGTGAAGACATTTGATGACATTTAGCTAGCTCAGCATCCTGAATTTCAGCCAGGTGAGGGCTGATTCTAACCTTTCATGTCAATGGATTGGGATATGGACATTGCTGTGGGAGTGGTTTTTAAAGCAGCTTTTCATAGTCTTAAGGAGGCTTCCCATTCACACCTCAGTGTGATTAATTCCATCTTCAGTGGATTTAGTTTTTACATGTCATTTTCTCAACCCCAGAGCAGCTGGGTGTTATAAGATTTCAACATGTAACATCCAAGAAACAAACTACATGTTAAAGCGGGGAAGCTGCAGCTTATGCTAATTATTTTACATGCTCAGATATGCAAATGACAGTGAAGTAGATTCTTCTCTTTTCTTTCTCTTTTCCTCGCTTCTCATCCTCCCTTCAAATCTGTGTCAGGAGAGAACAGCTTTCCCCTCTACCTAACTATTGTTTTCAGGCCGGTATCTTTTGAATGGTGATTTCAGCCAACAATGATTGCTTTTGTAAAAAGATAATTACAAATCTGATTTTTGAGAGACTTGAATCAATTCTTAGCATGAAAAATGTTTCTCTCTGTATTCTGAGCAGGATCACAGCTTGCAGGGCTCAATATACTCAGATCTCCCTAATCAGTGTCAAGCCTAACATAGAGTGCACTGTGTTAAACCAGTCTATTAAATGTAACCTGTTCTAGTGGAAACAGCAAGATCACACCTCTCATCCTCCTGTTTTGCAGGTGGTAAGGTGAAGGTGAGAGGAAGAGAAGGTGGAGATGGAACTGCCAAATCATGCCAAACAACTGCTACTGCAGCTGAACCAGCAACGAGCCAAAGGTTTCCTCTGTGATGTGATCATTGTGGTAGAAAATGCTCTGTTTCGTGCCCATAAGAACATCCTGGCAGCCAGCAGCATGTATTTCAAATCTCTTGTCCTGCATGACAACCTGATAAACTTAGACACGGACATGGTGAACCCCACCGTGTTCCGGCAGATCTTGGACTTTATTTATACTGGTAAGCTCTTAACGACTGACCAGCCTGGTGAACAGAACTTTAATGCTCTCCTCACCGCAGCAAGCTACCTCCAACTGCACGACCTGGCAGCTCTCTGCAGAAAGAAGCTGAAGCGGAACGGCAAGTCCTTCGCTGGCAAGGCCGGTGGCCTTGGTGTTGGGAGATCTGCCAGGAGTCAGAGACTTTCCACTGCTTCAGTCATCCAAGCTCGCTATTCAGGGTCAAACGAGGGGTTGAAGGGCTCGCACTCAAAGGAGCTGTCAAAGGGAAAGCTCTCTGATGATGAGGTCTTCATCAGCAGCTCCAACCAAGAGAACTGTCACTCCTTGAGCAGGGGAGCCAGCAAGAATGGCGGTGGGGGTAGCAGTGCAAATGGGAGCACCGGTGATCAGGAGCTAGGCCTTGACCTGTCCAAAAAAAGCCCCTCGCTCCCTGTTACAGCCTCCCACGATGACACGCAGCACAGTGAAAGCCAGCATGGCTCTCCCCAGTCTGCCTCAGCCCCTGCAGCCAACAGTGCCTCATCGTTCGACGAGTCTGGTGTCGGAGCCCCCCACAGCATGGCAGACAGCAGTGACCCCATGGAGATGGATCTGAGTGAGGAGTGCCACCACTCACTGACAGAGAGCAGCCAGCGCAAGGGCCTCCGGCACTCATCCCGCAAGAAGGAGTGGATCAAGAAAGACAACACCTTTGACCGAAAGGAAGGGGGCAAAGACAGGGATGAGGGTGAAGGGCTGCCCAATGGTATCCTGCTGGGGTCCTTGTCCAAGTCTGTGGAGAGGAGTCTGGCTGGGGCCTACGGGGCAGACCTGCCCTACCCATGTAAAGAGGAGGTGGAAAACGGTAAGGAGAACAGTGACGACAGTGGCCAGAGCGAGAGTGAGAGTGGCGGCCATACCAGTGCCAACTATGTCTACCGGCAGGAGGGGTTTGAGCCAGTGGCCTATGGTGACAACCTGTATGTCTGTATCCCCTGTGGAAAAGGCTTCCCGAGCTCTGAGCAGCTCAATGCCCATGTGGAAACGCACACCGAGGAAGACCTTTACATCAAGGAGGAAGGCACATACGGCAGCAAGGATGAAGCTGAGGATTTGTCCAACCCCAATCAGTCCTATGCTGCAGAGTCCCGGCCCTTCAAGTGTTCAGTGTGTGAGAAGAGCTACAAGGATCCAGCCACACTGCGGCAGCACGAGAAGACTCACTGGCTGACGCGGCCCTTCCCTTGCAACATCTGCGGCAAGATGTTCACACAGCGGGGCACCATGACAAGGCACATGCGCAGCCACTTGGGGCTCAAGCCCTTTGCTTGCGAGGAATGTGGGATGCGCTTTACCCGGCAGTACCGACTAACAGAGCATATGCGTGTCCACTCAGGAGAAAAACCTTACGAATGTCAACTATGTGGTGGGAAATTCACCCAGCAGCGCAATCTGATCAGCCACCTGCGAATGCATACCTCTCCCACATAAGCCAAAGACTCCAGAATGAGCTTCAAGCCCATCCGCAGTGATTTACCTTTCTGTAGACTTGCTGCTTAAAAAAAAAAGAAAAAAACAAACAAACAAACAAAAAAGGGGCAACTCCCCATACTCTGTTCAGTCATGAGAGGCCTAAACAAATGTAGCTTTAACATTAAAAAAAAAAGTTCCTTTTTTTCCTTTTTTTAAAAAAAGAAAGGTCCACAGCGAAGCTGATGCATTTAGTCCCAGTCTCCCTCGAAATTTTGATGACCTGGCAAGAAATGCCACTTCTTTTTGCACACATTGATGTCATTGCCATATTGCTTTTCTGGAGCAGGTAGGGGGACCTTGGGGAACTTTCAGCCTCTGCTGTCTCCCCATTCCCTGCCTCTTTCCGTGTTCCTGTCACTGTACTCACCTCCTCTCTTAAAACCAAACTCAGTAGGGGTATTTCTTGCCATTAAAATAAAATAAAGTACACGTTTTCAGTGGCCTAAGTAGCTGTGAAATAACAGCATTCTCAAGTGCAGAAGCTGTGTCTGTGGACCATCTCACAGGATTGGCAGCCCCTCCAGAGACTGTGGGAAAGCCACAGCAGTGGTGGAGCCCACCCCCATCCCCGGGGCAGGCGATGGTGGGGGGAGCAGCTCCCAGGGCTGCACCAGCCCCAGTACTTCACTTAAAGAAATGGCAAAGTCTCCCTTACCATCCCTTCCCACTTTGGTTTTGATCTTTATCCTTGGCACACATAACCACGTGCCACCTTCTCCCATAAAACACGCAAACCTCTTTTGCCTTACCCATGACTGAACAGGGACTGGATGTCCTGGGAATTTCTTTCAGTGAGCAGGGGGTCGTCTTTACTTTTCTAGTAGTTTCGTATGACTATTCTTTGCTTAGAGGTACTTGTTTTATTAAAGGAAAAACCATTGTAACGTTTATGTGAATGTTTGAACTGGAAGGTCTGAGGTTAATTCTAGGGTGGGTGGGTGGGAAGGGGGTTTGATGTAGGCTGGACTTGCTACAAGTTCCATAGGTACTTTTTTATTATTTTTTTTTAATTTTATTTTTTGTGTGTGTGTATGTTTTTAGCTTTCCTCCCTCACTAAAGAGCAAGTCTGTGTGGACAGACTTGTTACCTTTGCTACCTCTTGAATTCATGAGAACAATAAGATGGTTAGTGAAAGATTAGGCTTTTTTTTTCTTTTATTGTAATTAAATGTATAAAAGTAGAAGCTAAATTAAAGTTAAGGGATTTTTACCACCCCGTCCTTCCATCAAAAGTCAACTAAAGAAATGTTAAAGCAAAGCTTGGCCAAAGACGAAGCAAAAAATACACTGAGCTAGAGGCTGTGCTGGCTGCTTGGACTGGCTCAATTCGCAGTCTCTTGGCTGTCTTTAGTCACTTTTAGATAAAAGCAGAAAGCTTCTCTGAGCTTTTTGGGCCCTTTCCAGCTTTGTTTATTGAGTCTGGATACTATGGGGAGGGGAAAATGTCCCCCGTATCTTCCACTCCCCCAGCACATCTGGGTCAGTCTGTAAACACCTGGCAGGACAGAGGGTGAGGGCATTGCAGCCTATAATTTACTAGAATCCAGAGTGCAATAAGGTGGGGGAGAGGAGGAGAAAGCAAACCAAAGTGTTTCATATCCTCCCTTTTAGACAATTTAACACACGCACACGAAAAAAAAGAAAAAATGAAAGGAAACAAAATGTTCTTGCAACATCTGCATAAGACATCACAGCCAACAGCTGCTATTGGTTTAGGAGAGAAGACAGAGAACTTTGCCCACCGATTCTTGGCCCCCTTGACTTTGTTGGCGTGACCTTGTGGAAAGCTATGGCTTATTTCAAGCCTCCTGTGACTGTGGTGGTAAAAATTCACAGCCAGTAGAATCATCCCTTCTGAAATGACTAAGGTTTACACTTGCATTTTTTCATTTGTTGGTTTTTGGTGTTTCATTTTGGTTTTTTTTCACTCAAACCAGTATAGTCTCTATGCGTAAGATTTACCAAACCTCACGTTTTGTCTTTAAAAAAAACAAAACAAAACAAACAATTTTTTAAAGTTTTGACCAAAAAAGAAAAAAAAAAAGTGAGCATGTTTGACTAAAACAAAGAAATATAAGCTTCATTTTCTATTGGGGTTTTTTTGCCTTTTTTTTTTTTTTTTTTTTTTTCTTTTTGTCTTTTTGAAGGTAGACTAGTCCGTGAGAAGTTTTTGGGTCAGTTGAATAAACTGACGAAACTGGAATCCAGGCTCCAAGCAATAGACTACCCAAAGGCGCTGAGCCTTGGCCTGGTGTCACTTTACAGGGAACACACTCGCCCCTCTCCATCGCTCCCGTGGGCTTCTCCCAGTGCCATTGTCCCCTTGCTCCCGGACGCCTGCGAGCCCTGGAGCGCCAGAGGGGTGCATGGACTTTTGGTTTTGTCTGATTGTGCTGAGACGCGCTGTTTTCTTTTCGGGGGTTAAGTGGGCTTTTACCGTCTTTAGCACGTCCACGTTTTTGAATATATATTGAGTTGTTTTCTCCTTGATTCCTTGTCAACCCCCCCGAGAATGTCCCCAAAATAGTCTTTGGGGAGGACAGGGAAGGCCGTGCCATCTACCTTGTTCTCAGAGCAAATCTGAGCAGAGCCCAGGGACAGCTGTGCAAGATGAGTTCCTTGGCACTTTCACTCTGCCTTTACCTCCCCTCCAGCCACCCAAAGCTGAGCTGACCACGCTCCGGCTTCTCCTGGAGCCGCCCGGCCAAGGCCCCATTTCCAAGGCAGGGTTCGCTCCCTGAGCGAGGGATCCAGCCAGGGATGAGCCCTGTCCGTGCTGCGGCGTTGGGATGTGGGGCTGCCCCATTCATTCCCTGTGCCCTGCAGGTTGTGGCGCTGGGGACGGCAGGCGGGAGCTGCCAGAAGCCACCTTGGGGCAGCAGCTCTCACTGGGACCGAGGGAGCCGAGCCGAGGTGCAGCCCAAGGCACAAGGCAGCACCAGCACGGACATCCTCAGCAGGCAAACCCCTGCTCCCTCTCTCTTAATTCCATTTTTACACGTGTGTGCGTGATGTAGCTTCTCCCCCCGCCCCAGGCCCCCCTCTTCATTTGCTTCTTAAGCCTTGAAAATTACGTTGACGTTTCAGGACCCAATGCTATTTTTTTAGAACTATTTTTGGAGCATCTTTTTTTTTCTTTTTTAATCCCCTCCCCAGCACTTAAACAGTACGACATAAAGTCTGTGTACAGCAAGAGTATTGTACAAAAGGAAATTATGTTCTTTTTTCAAATAGCTATGTAAAGTTGTGTTCCACAGATTGAGTATAAACAACATTTTCCAAATTGTGACAGTAATAATGAATAACTAATAATACTCAAAACTTCAGGGACTGTTTCAGGCCTGCTTGGGGCCTAAACACTCAACTGCATTTGTACGACATAGTATTGTATCAAACATTTTTCTGTATTTTAATGAGAAAGCAAAACACTAGTTTCATATTTAAGATTTTAAGAGTTTTAGGGTGGGGGGGAGGGAGTTGCATTTTTGGTTTTTTTTATTTTATTTTGATTTTTTTTTTAAATACACAAAGAGCCTCAAGAGGAATAAAACAATTTATAAGGAAACAAAACAAAACAAAACAAAAAAAAAAAGAAAAAAAAAAGAAAAAGAAAAAAAAAAGAGGCCAGGCAGCTTAAGTATATACTTTAGTCACTTAGTTCCAGAATGTTTTCGGAATAACAGGAAAAAAAGATAAAATAGCAAAAGTTGTATAAAAGAATAAAGAAGCTCATACCCAAATTCACAAAACTATTTTTTAAACCAAAGCACATTTGAATGAGTATGGAACCTCACTTGGCTCAGAAAAGTACTAATATATTTATCTCATTGTTTACATAAACTTTTACAGTTTCAGACCTCAACAGATCTAGGGGCCAGTCAAAATTAATCTTTGCTTTTTCCATTGGCCTGTCTCTGAAGGCTACGCAGTGTTCCCCAGCTTGGGAGGGGGGATCTACGTCCCAGCTTGCATTCCAGCACTGCTCGGGGAGGGTGGGGAGAGGGTGGGCAATTAGAAATATGGCATGTAGAATTTTTTTTTCTTCAATCCATGAGAGATGTTGCTGGGAGTGGTACACAGGCACTATTGTAGAGGCATTCCAGCCTCCCTTTTCCTCAGAGGAGTGTGACGGAACCAAGAGGGCAAAGAGAGATGCAAGAACCTCTAGAGATAGAAAAGGATGTTAGAGGATGTTGGGAACTGCTGTACCCAGCACATCTCCTTAACCTTAGCCATGGGGAGCTGGGCTGTTTTCCAGTCCTTTACTGTAAAATTTCCAGAAACTAATTCCTGGCAAAAACCCCAAAGGTCCAGCTCTGTGCACTTGGGGGTGTTAGCAGGAGCCACAAAGATCACAGAAGACACCAAAGAGCTATTGACACGCAGCTTCTGTGAGGCTTTGCGGCTGCTGCCGTGGCGGAGCAGAGCCAGCTCCCGGCCCTGGCTGAGGGGCTCCGAGCAGCCTCCTCCTGTGCTGAGCTGGGCTGGGGCCGGAGCTGAGCTCCTCGGGCCCTCTGAGCCCCCTTAATGAAACAGCTGCACTGATCCACTCCAGACTTCCCAGTCCTGTGCAAAGAGCCCGACCAAAACTCCTAAAGCCGCCTAGGTGAAAAACTAAGCTGATCTGCATGGTAGAACAGTTTAAAGATGACCAATGACGATGGTTTGCTAAAATACCGCTGAAGCCAAAAATAAAAAGGTTTAAGAAAGCTCTCCATTGTTAGTCTTGACCCTTTGTAGCTTTTACCTTCTACACCAAAGCCACCTCAAACATTTGAGGGGGGCTGATGGAAAATGAAATATTAATTTTGCCTGGTCTTAATATCTAACAAAGATGGTGCAAACACTATTTGACAGTGTTGTTTTTTGTATCAATATGTATGTGCAGTAATGAATGTATTTATTTCTCAGATTCTGTATGCACAGTTTTGCAATGTAATTCAGAAAGTTGCAAACACAAAGATGTGTCCGCAGGGTCTTCTCTACAGGATTTCAATAAAATGAAAAAAATATTAAAAAAAAAAGAAAAGAAAGAAAAAAAAAAAAAAGAAAAAAGGAATCTCAGAGACTCTCAGCATAGCCATAAACCATAACCTGTGAAGACAATACAAAGACTGGACTTTTGTAGCTTTGCATAGAAGAGGAATTTATGTTTTGCTGTATTTAAATGTTTCAATTTACGGTGTCACTGTTTTAAGATTCCTGTTTTGGTTTTTGTTTTTGTTTTTGTTTTCCTCTCTCTCTTGTGTGTGGAAAGCATTGTTTTCAAGCAGTGCAGGTTCAAAGTCTGGGTTAGCAGTATTTTACCATGTTGCTTCAGTTCTGAGTAGCAGGAGTATGGGTCTTGACCAGAGAAACATCCAGTGCACTGAAGTGAAACAAAATGAAATCTGAGGTGACTGCTGGCAAAATCCAGAGAAGGTAAAAGTCACTTGAGGAATAGTTGTGTGCTTGTGATCGCAGCTTGTGACTGAGACAAGTCTGTTGTCCTGCCTGAAGGACAGGATGTAGCTCCTTTTTAAAGTCCCCCTCATTCCTCAATTACTGTTTACTGTGGTAGCAATAAGGACCTCAAAAGTGGGGAGTCCAGGCCTAGGATGGGCAGAGGAAGCTCTGTGCCAAACCAAACAGCCTCTGTGCCATCTCCTGATGGGCCTTGCAAACGACACTGAAGCATCGGGTTCCCCACAACACAAGGGGGCTTGAGCGCTGGGAAAAGCTGGGCTTTGCAAAGCCCCTTGTTCCAGGATTGGTGCAATCAGCACCTACTACAGCCTTACAAATTAGCATGAAGAAAGGATGTTTGCTGATTTCTGGATATTTGCCAATTTTGGAAACCTTTCCAATCAGCAGTGCTGGAGTTAAGGGAAAAGCAAATAAAAAACAGAGACAAAATCTCCCTACATTTTAAGTGGATTTAAGAGGCTCTAGGTGGCAAACATCGAGCTGTCTGTCCCCAGACAGCAGAAATGCTCATCATTGAGATGGCATGTTTGGATAAACATTTGTTTAAGCAAGAATTTTAAATTTAAATGAACTGTGAGCTGTAATTCTGGAATAATTAAAAAGACTTTTGGCATTTTTTTCTTAGTTTTTGTTTAAATAACTATTTGTTCAATATCAGTAAAGTCTCTCCATTTACTGTAAAATCCTTTCTTTCTATTAGCTTAACCCTGCACTCTAGAATGGGCCATATTCTTGAAAAAGAAAATTTAGGAGTTGCTTTCAATAGCTGAAAGTAGCCTTTTGCAATGTTTTAAGTCCCATGGTACTTTATGGTCCTGATTGTAGTGCAGGAGACAAGCAGGCAAAAGGAAAAGGTATTTCTCAGTCCCTTTCCACTCCTTGCATTTTACATTTTTTCAGAATAGGGTAAGAAATTTCACCTTTGATGATTTCCCATTAGACTCACTAAATTTACTGCTTTCCTTGCAAAAGGAAAAGATTTGGGAATCCTTGTGAGGTAGTTCCCGTTCTGCTGTAAGGTTCTAGCTGGTCCTCCAGGTCAGGAAGACTCCTTTGTTTCAGCCCTGGTTCATCTTTTTGCCACATCAAAACTGCTGTTTATTCTGCTTTCCTTGTTTTAACTAACAACTCAAAGATCCTGAAACGTAGGTTTAGAGATAGAAATGCATTTTTATTCCATTGTCTTCTATTGCCACCATCTTCTTTCCTTCCTTCCCTAACTTTCCTAAGCATTTTGAAGGCCAGTGTTGAACACAGGGATCAGGGCATCAGTGTTTTTGGAACAGAGCAGCCCCTGTGGCACATGGTGGGGCAGGTCTAAACCACCACTCTTGATGTGGCATTTGTTGGCAGTTAGGGACTCATTTCACAGCGCTGCTTTCCCTGAGGAGTGAGACTGGTTTAAACTTTCTCTGTCACAAGTTACTAATCAAAGCACTCCCAGCACAGCTGTTCCTCTATAACCTTCCACGGGACTTTTGACTGGCTGGGGATAACTTTTCTATGAGGGGAGGATCTTATTCTGGCTGGCTGGATATTTTTCCCGATTTTACTTTAATATTTTAAATACAACTGAAAAAGGGATGTTGCATCACCCCTTTTGGTTTGGGGTTTTTTTCATTTTAAGCCTTAACTATCAGTCAGTCTGGACGCCCTGGATGTTTCCTGGGGAGGGGGAAAGGAGGGGAGGTCAAGGGAAAGGCCGACATTCCTGCTACAATGTTCTGTTCATTTCCTTCAAGAGCTTGAATTCAGGTCAGAGTCACACATAGTTGTGGCTTCAACTCAAGTGTCATATAAAAAGATACAGAAATTATAATATGATCTCAGCATTCAGAAATTTGCAGTCTTAATGTACAGTGATGAGAAACTGTTATTTTATGATCTTTTCATTAAAAGCTTGATTGAAATCTCTTGCTTTAGAGTTCACCTTGTTCCTATGGCTGACTCTCTCCATGTTTTCTCTTCCTTCATTTATTCTTGCCCAGGGATCTGAACCAGCCGCTTCACAAAGAGACCGCTCCCACACATACACAGTCTAAAAAAGGCACTCACAACCTCGCATTTTATGCACCTCTGCACTTGGGTAATTAGCAAAAATCTGACACTTGTTAGAATATGAGAAAGGAGGAATTGCATGGGCCAGGTGGGTACACAGTAACGGTGCAGGCAATGCAGAATGGACTGATAGTAATTTCACTTTTTTTGCCGTGACCCTGAGCAAGCTGAGGCTGGTTTTGAAAAGTTACCCCTGCTTTGTCCTAACCACAGTTTGAAAGCAGTAGATGGTAGGTGGACCTGCCAATCCATTATTCCCTCCAGTCTATTTGGGCTCTAAGTGTAACTCTGAAGAGCAGCGAGGAAGCTGAGGCAGAGAAGTTTCCTGAAAGAAATGTAGTTCTCCACCCATCTACGGTGCAGGTAAAAAGGGTAAATGCTTCCACAGAAGATGAATGTAATTGATGACAAAAGCACCCACTGCAGATTTCAACCCCTCCAATGTTACAATTCAGATGTTTTTCCTTGGGCAGGTTAAACAAAATTAATTCGCATTTCCTGATCCTGGCTTCTAAATGGTATTTTTTCTGGTTTCCAGGTTTCACCCAGTTTTTTAGATCTAAGAGTTCTTTAATAAAATACCTATTTAATTGAAACAAATGAAGCATCTTCACTATACTGCAAGAGCCAAGCCTAGTATTTTGCAGCTCTTCCTTTTTAACACTACTCATCACCTCAAATGTGCTGTTTCTCCCGGAGGCTGGTACGATGCTGTAATATGCAGCAGAGTAACCCTGGTATTGAATTCATATAGTTCATTTTTTTTTCTTTAAACACAGTATTTTAAAGTGACTGACTGAAGGAACTTCAAGTTTAGTCAGTTTTCTGACAGGTTGCAAAGTCAGCAGCACTGGCAAGAAAATAATTTTTGTTTGTCCTTGGAGACGTGTTTTACGCAGCAAGGTTAAAAAGAAGGACAAAAATGAACAGAAAAAGAGATGAAGAGCTACAGAAAACCAGAGGCTGTTTTTCAACATCTTGGATGTGGTAATGAGCCTGCACTCTTCTCCCAGCTACCAGTGACTCTTCCTATTTTTTCCCTTTTATTTCTAATTTCTTCTGGAAGGTTTTGCTTCCTGGCACCCATTTCTCTGTGGCATAAGTGGTTTCCAGCATAGTTAAAAGATTGCATGGTCTATTTTACTTTCTTTGCTGTGGTCAGCTCCTTTTCATCTCATAAGATCCTGTAACAACTATACAAAACTCTTCATATAGTAACTCCCAACTGAACTGCAGCTGCCTCTGCGGTGGAACACGGAAATATGTACAACTGAAGTGCAGTGTGCAGGATGTAAAGGGTACCAGATATGTCTGGAATGCCTGGGAATTTGTACTTTCTTCCCTCTTGCTTTCATTACCCCCATTTATTGGTAGGACTTATTTTCTCCCAAACCCACACTCACTTGCTTCCTCTCCACTACCCTTCTCCCTCTTGAAGAATAGACATTGGGTCAAACCTTTGAGTGATAGGTTTGGTTTTTGCTTTCTTGCAGGAAATATTTCATCAAAATTAGAACTTTTCCATGGCAACTAATTTTTTTTTAATGAAATTTTGTTTCAGCTGATGTTGAGGTCTCGTTTGGACTCTGCTGAGTAGATACAGATGGAGAATCTTTGTTTGTTTAATAAGAATGATCGTGACTGATACTGCATTAAGAAGTTTAAAAAGGACAATTTTTTTAATCAATAATAGGTCAGTGAAAGCTGAAAGACTAGCATCTCACTTTGCAAATTATTTCTAAAGTATGCCTTCATCCTGTTTTGTACCGAAGATAACTGAAGTTATCTTGGAGATTTCATCTGCAAGTAATGCTGCATTTTCCAAAGGCCTAAGAATGCCGAAGAAGTTACCAACTATTAATTTTGTGTATCTATCTGAGTTTTGTTTGTTTAGATGTCTTACAAAGTTGTCCAGGTTTCAACAAATTGATTTTGTGTGGACTTGTGCAAAGCCTGCTGTGTCCCAAGCTTAGTGTGACCTGGCTAAAGTAATAGCTAAAGCAGGTGCACTTGCCATAGCAGAATGTATTGTTCTGTTCTTGTGCTGTGGGAGCCAGCTCGTGCAGCCCCTCTAAGCTACACCTTGAGAGTCAAACTGGATCTCCAACAGGAGAGGTTGTCTGCTCTCAGCAGAGCCTTAAGTCCCTCAGTCCTTCCATGGGGTGTGTTTATCATGTTAAACTCCCAATTCAGAACTGTAAATACTCCAAAGTTTGCTATTTGGATCAAAATTGCTTCCCTCTCCATCTCCTCTGGGCACTGCTCTTGCCTAAATTCTGCAGTTTCCTTCCTGCTACAGGTCACCATATCACATCCTTCCCTTCCCTT